>CAJVPT010004372.1:0-13576 GCA_910592055.1 Acaulospora colombiana | reverse complement strand
GAAAGTCTTTAAAATATTTTAAATTTATTTCAATTTTTCAATAAAGCCATGCTATTGGGGCATGATTGTGGGTTAAAAAAAAAAAAAATAATTAAATATTTATAAGAGTCTTGTTGATTTGAGATCTATATATGAATGGAATAAATTGGTCAAAAATATTATGAATAGGGATTATGCATTCATGTCTAGCTGAATAAAATTTAGTATTCCACAATTCAATATTTGCATCATTTTCAGATCTGAAATAAAATCTATTTTCTGTCAAATTAACCAGTTTATATTACCGAATAAAGGCCAATCAATGTTCAATAACATTATTCAGAAAGTTTATCAAATGTGTAAAGAAAAATTGAACTTGTTCCAGATATAAATTGATACTTCTATTATGGTTTACAAATCTAGCTAATATAAATGAGCCCTTAATATTTCGTAAGAACATAACAGAATTGAATATTTCACTCTTAATTCAGTATCTACTATATTAATCTGCTTTATTTCAAAAAATTATCAAATTTTTATTATCTTTCATAAATGGCCTCAAAAAGTCCATAATTTCATAAGATATCTCATAGTATTTGACTAATAAATCTAATATTTTGATAGATACCTCTAAATTTGGTTTTTTTGAATGCAAAAGTTCATTTGGAAAATGTTCAAATCTATTAATTATTGTTTTATGAATATTATAGCTGTTGTTTAAAAATTGATATAACTCATTAGCCAAAAACTAATCTAGTTTAGAAATTGAGCTGATATTTAATCAATTATTTAAAATTTCAAACTCTTAATTATTAGGATAGAATATAGTTAGATTAATAATTTAATGATTATTTATCAATCTTCATATTAATTTGGATTCAATATTTCAGTAACTATTAGGCAATAAGTCTAGATTAAAAATTTATTAGAATTCTACTTCCAAATGTTAAATTTGTTTAAAAATTCTATCTAATATACTATTTATTTTCTCAAATAAAAAGTATCAAAATGTATACAATGATTTATAATCATATGCATATTCATATAAATATAATAAAAAATAAAGATTTAGAGTAATTTTTTCTTTTCCATATTTTTGTTCTATTAATTTAATCATTGTGACTAATCTTTTGTGAACCTCATTTAATGAATTTTATCTTAAAATTTGACATACTAAAGTTTGACAAATCTTAACAAAATTTTTTAAAATTTGGTGATTCATATCTGAAAAATATTTCTATAGAACAATAGTTATATATATTGTGAAAAAATTTCTCCATTGATTAGCAATAAAGTTTGAAAATTCTTTTTACTATTTATTTTTCTTGGAATTTGATCAATATCTGATAGTACTTGAAAATTTTCTATTATTAATTGTATTTTATCAAATGCATTATTTGTCAGTATTCCTTCTTTGATCCATATTTGTTTAATTAGCCATTTATCAATATCTAAGAAAAAATAGTACATAGGATTAATAACTAAATACTAAATTAGATCAAAATAAAATAAGCAAATGAATTCAAACCATCTAATATAATTCTCATTGAAAAAACATTTTCATGCTGCATTTAAGTTACAGTACCTTTATTTGATAGAATTTCATTTATGTGTTGTCAAATCTCTTGATATAAATCATTTATTTATATCATTTATGCCACCAAAATTATAATTATTATTTTTATAATTGGTATTCTTCTTGCAATTATAATATGATACTAATATCAAAATGTGTCTACACACTTTTTGTGTAGCAGGGATATCACACAAAATTAAAATTAAGGCTACTCGAATTATTTTTTTCTCTTCATTTTCGATAGTTGAATCAAGCTTTAGTCCTTACCATAGTTATACAATTTATTAAAAATTGAAGAAAGGTAATGGTTTATTTGATGTAAACTTGATTTACTAGGGTCTGATAATATGTTAATAATCAATATATTTTTATATTAAAATCATATTTCATGTGACAAATTTGTGAAAGCTGCATATATAACTCCAGTATTATGTACTTTATTATCAAATAGTTGAAACCAATCAATATTTAGCACCAATTTAAAATGCGAATCAATTATCTCTTTGTTAAAAAATAATTCTGCATTTTCATCTTTAAAAGTTTTCCAAATATCACTATTATAGATATCACATAAAAGTTCATCGATACTTGATTGATCTATCTAATATTAAAGATTAGATTTAAAATTCAGATTTTGATACATTTGTGATAATTGATATTGAATAGTAGAATATGGAAAACCTAAATTGGGCCAATTAATTATATTTCAGTTTAATAATTCTGATTGTGTAGACAATAGAGAATCACAAGTTTTTATTTGTTTTATTGTCAAATTAGAAAATTCAATATGAATACATTTTATGATAGATAACTGATTGTTTTTTTGAAAACTAAGAACATTATCTTGTCTATACAATTTATGGCATCTTTGATATATTACAAAACCAATAAACTGATCTGATAATTCAAGTATATTGTTGATAGTATTGTAGCAGGCTGATTGGTGAGTCTGTCACTAATAACCAAAGGCTTGTGTAACTTGTAGATAGAAGAGTCCGTCCTTCTATTGCACATGTAAAAAATCCAAAAATTAAGACAGAGGTGTAAAAAGTTTTGGATGAGTCTCAAGGTAGTTTTCCCTAAAACTACTTATAACTTTACTATTATATCAATCTATTCAAAAGATTAATCTAAGATTCGTCATTTTATTAAGTCATTGAAAGAAGTTATATTTATACATTTTTATATATAGGGCTATTATATAATCACTATGACTTAGTATTATATCATGCATAAATTGCTTCGTGGTCAGCTAATTTTCTATTATCTCAGCTCATAATTTTTTATTTTTTTGACATGAATGGATTGTTTGTACATTCTTCTAGCTTGCAAAGAATATGATAATAGTCAACAATTAATTGTTTCATATAAGCTTTGGTCACATCATGATCATTGATCACGTGACCACAACAAAAATTCTTAACTCAGTCTGCCTTCTTTGGCCTTTAACAGTATATAAAAATCCATAAAAGAACTCAAATTCTTTGCCATTAATCTCAATTAGTATCAATTTTATAAATTTTAACAATATATCTATTGTACTATTTGATAAATTAAATCGAATTCTATAGTTCATAATCCACAACAAAATTCATATAGAATTATTATCCAAAAATTTGCTAGAATTTGATAAAAATTCATATTTTGGTGCTGAATAATCTTTGAATATATCATCTATTTCTTTATTATCATCAACTTTATATTTATCATAATATATTTTTAGAATTACTAATTTAATAAAAGAACCAATCAGGTTCATTTAAGTTTTATTGATAATAAAGAAAAAAAAACAATTGTCAGATTGAATTGATTCATTAAAAAATTCAAAATAATTAACAAAAAAAATTTTCTAAAATTAGTGTTTCAAATTGAAAGCTGTTCCAAACCAAACAGCAGATAGTTATTAGGGATGTTAATTAGTGTGATGCAAAAAGATTATCAAGTGTTTTGAGATTTTGCAAAAAAATGGTCATGTAAATTTCTTGAAAATTTTTTAAGACATCTATAAAGTTGACGATTTGGAAAAAATATATGATAATGAAAATTAAGGGTCATATATCATTCCAAACTTAGAATTCGAGATTGGAATTTTTAGCAAAAATGTCAGATAGTTTTGAAAATTTTGAAGATTTTTAAAAATTTATTTAGATTTTTAATAATATAGTATATAAATAGTTTTGTGGATTTTTTTATTGACATTTTTACTTTAGTTATTGATCTTGTTATGCTTATATCTCAACGAGTTTGTGATAAAAGTGAAAAATTTTTTTGTGTGACAATAGTGCGAGACCTTCTTGAAAATATGTGGCTTGTTGTAGTATGACTCTTTGTTTGATGGGAATGGCCTCACAAGTTCAAAAAAATTAAGAATTTTGCATTTTTTTGTATTTTTGTGAAATGTTGCTTCATATTGAACTCTGTCAATTTTAATCTAAAATGAAGTACTAAATCACTTTTCGAAAGCCCAGGATCAGCTCTATCTTTTGTACTAAGATATATATTGGTAAAAATTCATTATGCGTTAAGTTATTGGATAAAACATCTTAAATTTTTTGTTCACTTGTGATAGTGCATATATAGGATCCACCCCTATCTTCACGAGTTTTGATCTAAATAGAGCAAGTGAGAGCTTGTTGGATAGCTAATGACTGAAAATATTTTTTCCATAAGTATAAACATAGGATCAGGGTGCATTACACTAAGATATTTGACTCAAGAAAAATTTTACATTTTCTTGCTCATATGATCAAGAAGAATTCACCTATGATGAATATATATTGCATCAATTTTTTGTGTGATGACCACATGTTTTGCATCTCCTTTAGGTCATATATCATATAAACTATTGTGTGATCTGGATAACTCAATACCATTTATCGTAATATGAGATTAATGTTTGATATGTCAATTACCAGGTTTGCCAAATTCTGAATCTTCATGTCTTGTGTTTTGATATGTGTTTTTCTTATCTCTTTTAATTTGTGTATTGCAAGTATAATGGTGTAAAAAAGTTTCACAGTGTTTGGACTATTGAAATATGTTTATCGCAGCTCAGATTATATGTAATTGATGTGAGTTTATTTTTCAGATTAGATTTTGATAATTAACAAATTTTAAATATAAATAAGATATATTTTGGTACTCTTTTTTTATAAAGATATCAATTTTAAAAAATAAGCATGATTGATATCATTATTTCAATTTCATGATGTTCAAATCAAGTGAGCATTTTTATTGAAGAATAATGAATTTATTAATAAATATAAACAATATATTATTGATGTCTATTATGATAATAAAAATAAGATTTGATATATGGTGTTTCAATTTGAGATTACAGAACTTAAAGAACTTCATATTTATGGTTATACACAATTTTTTAAAATTTAAGAGATTGGTTATTATAAGGAGGCAGGAAAGGAGTATATGAAATATGTATTTAGGGATTCAGAAAGATATAAAAAGAAAGATGTCATCAAGGATGATAATAGAAATCCATGAAGGAAGTTTGCAAGAAGATATATTTAAGTGAAATTAAGGAATTGTTCAAATTCATTCGATGCATATAGGACATGCAATATGAAGGATAAAATGGATTGCATTCTTTATTGCAAAAAGGTCTACAACAAGTGTAAGCTTTATAAACATAGATCCAATTGTCCAAACAAGAATAAAACTTTCAAATACAGTTGTCATAAGTGTTAGTATGATTATTTTGATTTATCTAAGTTTTGTTTAAAATATAATAAAAGTTGTATTCAGTATCATACATTGACTTAATATAATATGAGTACATATCTAAAGTCTTGGTAGATTAAATTGGGTACTCCAATTGATCATGATAAAGAAATTAAAAAAGATATTGATGAAAATAGGATTTATAATGAATCAGTACAAAATATTTTAGATAGAATTAGTATAGCCAATGAGGAGATCATCAAGAATATAAGAAATAAAACAGCTTTATTATATATTCAATCACTTTTTTTTTGAAAAGACTGAAAAGATTTATAAGATTAATAATCTGATGAAAAGATTTTGGAAATTAGTAACATTCTTCTTTTATAGATCAGATGGATCTGGAAAAACTGGATTGATAAATAAGTTATTTTCAAATAAGATATATAGCAAACCCAATAATCAAAAGTCAGAAAAGAATTATTGGAATGGATATAATGAACATGAGATAGTGTTGATAAATGAATTCTATATCAAGATGAATTGGTCTAATATGATGAATATTTTAAATAATACTCCTTTTCTTGTGGAATGTAAGTATTCTGGATTTGAACTATTCTTGGCAAAATATATATTTCTGACCAATATGAGATCACCTCAAGAGATATATAATTTAAAGATGAGTAATATAAATGATGATAATGGAAATAAAAGGATTATTAACAATTTGATCAAAGGTTGGATTATATGATTCGATTTTCAGGCTGATTTGAGAATAGAACTATTCAGATTGTATTTGAAAAAGGTGATAAGAAAGCATTTTGAAATATGAGATGTGATTTGAAATATAATCAAGAATTTATGACAAAGAGAAATTAATTGAGAAGGTAGAGGAAATCAATAAAAATATCGAGGGTGAGGTGATTGAGAAGAATAGGGATATATATTGAAAATGTAATTTTGAGAAACACAAGATAGAATATTTGAAGAGATATCCTGATATAAGCAGGTATTTGAAGAGATTGGTTGAAGATACAGATTTGGATAAATATAAATCAAAGAGATTGAGGATTAATGAGTCAATACCTGATAGTTTAATAATTGATGATGATTAATGTTTTATAATTTTATTTATAATTTAATAGTATCAAGTATTTATAAATAAAGGATATTTTGATTTTTAATTTATCATTTACTTGATCCATTTTATTTTTATTCTTTTCTTGTTATTGTTGTTTTTTATATTTGAATAATGGTTATACAATTTTAAAAAATATTTATTTGAAAATATATAAATATAGGTGTGATGAGTGTAAATTAAATAAAAAATGTTTGATCTCAAGAATCAAGAGCATTGCGTAATCAGAGATTATTTTTTAAACTTTTTATAAAAAAAACTTGAATGATATTTAATTGCAAATGAATTTGAATCCACCATTTATGATCTTGAAGATGAATATAAGATGTTTGTATCAGTTTAAGAGAAAAATGAATATATTGTAAATGAAATAATTAAAGAAATTTTATGATGGAAAAAAGATAGGATAATTGATAGTTTGTGTAAAAAAATTAAAAGATATTTATTTTTGAAAGAAAGTGATTATATATATGGTTGGTTTAAAAAAACTTCAAATGTGCCTAGAAAAGATTTTTTGAAGAAATTAGAAGAAGATTTTCTATATTTGTTAGATAATAATCCAATAATAGAATCTAAATTTAAAAAATTATATAGTTTATATTCAAATTTCAGATAGATTTTGAATCGTTGTGATAATATTTTGATATTTGTAGTTTTGTTTTTTTTTTTTTGAGTATATGTAGACAGGCTAGATTGTCAGTTTATTAATTAATTGAAGACATAAGTACATTTTCATTTGAGTAGCATGATACATACTACAGCTAAACTATTATTCTAATCTAACTAACTCATCATAAGTATAAAAGCCTCTAAGTATAGCCTTGGAAACAATATTTTGCTTTGCAATGTCTTTGGGTAAAAATTTTTCTAGTCTACTGTATCATTGCCAGCAGGTTGTCACTGTCATATATCAATCCAAGCTACTGGAATACAGGAAACTACAAAAGGATAGGTTGAAAAAAGGGTGGGAGATATCTAAAATATCTAAGTAGACAACAAGAAAATAAAAAGGAAAAATTGTAAAAAATATATTTCCAGCTTCCTTTAAAGACCTGATTCTCAAAAGAAAATCATAATTTTATTATTATTAATTAAAAATATATATATATATAAAGTATAAATATGGGTATGATGAATTTAAATTAAATAAAAAAAATGTTTAATTCTGAAAATCAAGAACATTGTGCAATTAGAGATGATCTTTTTCAAAAAAATACAAGAAAAACTTGGATAATATTTGACTGTAGATTAATTTGAATTTATTATGCAAGATATTGAATATGAGTTGAAGAGAAAAATGAATGTATTGTGAAGAAAATGATAAAAGAAATTTTATAATTTGAAAAAGATAGTATAATTGATAATTTGTATAAAAAACTTAAAAGATATTTATCTATAGAAGAATAAGATTATGTGTATAGTCAGTTTAAAAAAACTCCAGATATATCTAGGGAAGATTTTTTAAATAAATTAAAAGAAAATTTTTTATATTGGTTAAATAAGAATGAAAATAATAAAATTTATCAAATGTATTTATAATTTAAAAGATTAGATTTTAAAATATTGAGATGAGATTTTGAGAATCCTGACTTTGTTATCATTGATTTATTTTTATTAATAAATAAATACTTATCATTTTATTAATAAATAAATATTTATCATTTTATTATTTGAATTTAAGAATAAATTTTTAAGGATAAAAAAAAGACATCATATTTTAAATTATTTTAAAATTTATTCATATGGATATTCTAATTGTAAATAATATTCTGTTCAATACAAAAGTCTACTTCTTAATAGTTTGAAGAAACATTTTACATGATATCATCAAAAAATTTGAAATCAAGTTAAATATTAGATGAAGAAAAAAATTAAAAATATGAAACTTGATATAATGGTTATGAGACCTAAAAATGAGACAACAGTTGTGAGACCTAATAATAAGATGACGATGAGACCTGATGATAAGACAACAGTCATGAAACCATCTGATGATAAAATAATAGTTATAAGACCTGATGATAAGACAACGGTCATAAGACCTGATAATGAAACAATGGTTGTAAGACCTGATGATATGATAATAACAAAATCTATTAATGCAATAATGAAATCTGATAAAAAACAAATTAAGACTGTGATTAAAAATATTGAAGTATTTGATAGTATTATTGATATTGATTATTTTTATATTAAAGTTATTGACAAATGTATAATTAATTTTAAATAACATGTTATTATGTATGATTTTTAAAATAAATATATATTGATTTAAAATATTCATGATCAAAATTTTAACAAGTTTTAAAATAATTAAAAAACAAGAAAAAATAAATAATCAATTAAAAATTTAATTAACAAATGATTTAATCAGATCAAAAAATTTATTTAAAAGCAAGAAACTAAATAATTAAAAATCAATAATCAAAATATATACTAATATAAATATTGTTTTCAGATTTTATTTATAATTTTTGTAATCAAAAGAGATGAAGATTTAAATTTTGGATTGATTAAGATGAGATTTTTGAGAATTATGACTTTATCATTGATTTATTTTTATGAATAATAAATATATAAATACTTGACATTTTATTATTTGAATTTAAGAAAAAAAAATAATATATCAAGATCCAAGTATATTTTTTGATATATATTTAAAGAAGGATGGATTGAAAGCTTTCTCTATTTATAGTAAAGAAGCTGTTGAGATACGTAAATATGATAGTGTACTTGCAATTTTTAATAAATCTGTTCTTTTGAAGTATTGTAAGGATCTGACTTACTTACATTGTTCATATGTAAAGGTGTTGAATTTCTTTCAACATAAAGAATTTAAGAAACTCAAGATGTTTGAACAATTTATAGATATTACATATAATCCTGAAGAATAGATAAAATTTTCATATAATGGATTTGGTTTTCAAAAGATATCTATTTTAGAAATTAGTAAGATTACTTAGAAATTGATATTCATATTTGAAAGTATAAGATTATCAATTATTTGAGTTATTATTTTATACATATTATATATATTGACATGTATTTAAATTTATATTAAAAGTTTGAACATATATAAATTTTGTATAAATAGATATTGATTTATTTTTTGTCAAATAAAAATAATGTGATCAATTATTATTATTGCAATTTTTGTGATCATAACAATTTATTGTGAAGCGAATATTATGGATCATTATTTAGAGTATTATACAAAATATAGTTGTATGACTATTATTAACACTTATAATATGGAAGAAAAAGAGTGTGGATATATTTTTATTATTTATTTATATAGTATATATTATATATATTAATGATTTTTATTTATTTATATGTATTATATATATATGCATTATATATATAGTTGCTTTCAAAAGTTTAAGTTCACTTACTATATTTTTATTATAAATTTCAATTTTGTCAATTTTTAGATCCTTAATTATAAACCAAAAATTATAAAATTCATATATATTATATCTTAATACTAATTTTATATATTATATTTTTTTCAAAAATTTTGGATATATAATTTTTAAAGTTTTATTATTGTTAAAAATTTTTTTTCTATATTAAATTTTTACTTTTGAAAAATTTTAATTGATTGTTATCATAAATTATATATTAATTAATAATAAAATAAAAATATTTAGCAATAATAAAACTTTAAAATGTATTAATAAAAAATTTTTTAAAAAAATATAAGAAATACAATAAGTATTAAGACATAATATATATAAATTCCCGTTCACCTGTGGCGCAGTAGAATTGGAAAAAGCGAACAACAATGAATAGAACAACTCGGAGTGCAAACTTCAACTTTAGGCCTAACTACAATGAAAACAGTATGTCCAAGGGCAAGGCCGACCCCATCAGAAAAGAAACTCTACCAACATAAGCAAAGAAACCCAGACTCAACACAACAGCTACAACAACTGCGACAAGTATACTAACAACTGATAAAACCTCAAGTACCCAAAAAACCGCCACGCAAACCAAGTCCTCTTCCACAGAACAAGGTACCAACAGCAATCTCTGGAGCGAACAAGTGGAAAAAACCATGATTTCTCAGGTCAAAGGCCTATCCATACCTACACATACAACGGCAGAGAAAGGAAAGAATTGCGAGGACCCCGAAACAATGTCTACAGAAGAAAGAATCGCAGACTCTGATGTCGAAATGATAGAAGAAGATGAGATTCCACACACTGAGGAAATACATAATACAGATCTATCCTCTCAACAAAACCTTGGTTGGCAGAACCCTAGAACCAAATCACAGAGACCGCGCCCAAGGTCCCCTTTTGACTCAAGTAGCAGATATAGCTGTACTAGATGTAAAGTGGAAATTAAAGCACAAGATATTCCAGGAGACACCAACACAAAAAAAATAATTTTCTTAACTAGAGCTCTTGGCTCGCCAGAAGGCCTCCTCAACATCTGCAGTGAACCTCTCAATGGTGAGACACACATCACTGCCCTTTTCAGCAACCAGCAGGCAGCACAAGAAGCCACCACTATCAATCTACTAAATATAGACAACAAGCACCTCTCTCATATGGAGATCAACAGCTTCGAGATTAAAAAGAAAAATAGTATCAGGGTATGAGACATCCCCCTATACACAAAATTTATAGACGTACAACTCACCTTCACCAAATTTGGAATGATCAACAACATCACGATGAGGACTCATCAAATGTGGCAATCCGTGACTATAACTTTCCAAGACAAGAATGACAAACTCAAAGTCACCAATCAGGGAAGCGTACTAATCAAAGGAGACTCTGTTAGGGTCTTTAATGTAGCACTAGACATGGAACAAATGAAGAACCAAGTATCTATCGCAGCAAAACTAACTGGCCTCCCACCCAATACGATAGCATTCGACTTAAAACACATATGTCAACAAGTCAACACTAAAACCTGTTACATCCCTCGTCAAATGACATATATCAGAAAAAGATATGCAGTACTGAGTTTCAAAACTGAGACTAAACAGAAAGAGGCACTCAACAAAACCTACACTTTAGGAGAAACAGACACTACCATCATGCCCATGGATACAAAACTTTGTGCTATCTGCAATCAATGCAACCACCTTGCAGCACAATGCACAAGAAAGAAAATCCACCAACAATGGATCGAATATAACAAAGGACAAGCAGAGCGCTTTGGTAAACTCTACACAAAATTCAATCCCCCCATCAGTCAAGGAATCCACAAACACATTTCTGTCAACCAAAACAAAAAATACCATAGATTCTATGCAACAGCTCTGAAGGCAAACAAAGCATCTATAGAACAGGACCAAGATTCACCACTAGCAGAGATTCTCCAAGCAATTAAAGATATCCGCAACGAAATCACTAGCATCAAAGAAGCAATAACCGATCTGGACGAAAGAATCACTACCCTGGAATATCTCGATGAAGAAGAGACAGACAAAATGGAATCAGATAACACACCCACAACTGAACAACACTCCTACAGCCCATTACCATCCCCCACCCGTCTGGACATCCACGCATCTCAACGACAGCTACACTCTTCGATAGACAAAATGGATCATAACATAAACTCAATTTTGAACACTATCACCTCTCTGATTCTGAATAACCCCAATAACCATCTCAACACTAAATAATGGGAAACAGTCAAAGTAACAATTATAACAACCAAGTTGATAATGACTTTAGTACTAAATCAAAATCTCAATACACTGAAAATACCAACCCAAACACCTTATTACTCTCTGATACAATCGACAGCGAACCCATCACTATGCTTCCAACACAAATCAATTCCCTACCCCATCAAAAGAAACAACTAACAATAGACCATCACCCCAGCTCTCAGAATAGCAGAACCGAAACCTTGGACAATACACAAATGGACAAATCCTTCATCACAATCACAACACTAAACTGCAGAGGACTCAACAACAAAACCAAACACAACACATGGATGGAAGCTTGGCGACAACACTCTTGAGATATAATTATCTTAACCGAAACCAACCAAGACTACGACATACCTATCTGGAAAACCCCTCAATACACAACATGGTGGGAAGGGGCAGGACATGGCACAGGCATAGGCATCGTATTGAGAAAAGATTTAGCAGATAGGGTCATTAACATACAAAGGATAGAAAGAAGAATACTCTGTATTGACTTTGCCTTTCCCAGGAAACAATACATGTGCATTATTGGCACATACAGTACCTACCAGTGACTCCAGGGTCCCACCAAACAAACCTCACATGGAAAATCAACAACCTTATATCTCAACGGAATCAAGAACACTGGCATGTAGTGTTAGCAGGAGACTTTAACATGTACCCAAACACCAGCAAAGACAAATACAGTCCATACAGGAAGAATTTCAGGAACAAATCACCTTCTTTTTTTACAGACCTAGTTAATTTCAACATGATTGACACCTTCAGATACCACAACCCCAATAGCAAAGAATATATATGGTCCTCCAACTGAATTGCTGATTCCTTTAGAAGCAGAATCAACGGAATATGGATCTCATCCTGCCCATTATAGTGCTCAATCGACTCGTACATCATCAACGCACCCCCTATATCAACGGTTCACAGAGCAGTTACCACACTCATAGAAACCTGGCAACTAGAGAGCCCTATTGAACGTTTCAGGTGTCCCTCCAATAACACCAGATTCAACTGGATCTCTACCAATGAAAAACAATGGGACAACTTCGTCCAACAAATTGAGAATAACATGCAACAATGGCAACAAATGATAGCCGATAATACCAACATTAATAAATTATGGAACACATTAAGAAACTAGATACTAGAAGTAGCTCACTCCCACATTAAACAATACAAGGAAAAGAAAAGGAAGCGTTACAAACCAGCCATCAAAATCAAACCCATCTTGCTTCTTCAATTAAACGAACTCAGGACTCAGCTCAACCTCCTTAGGAAACACTTCCTGAGATTTAGTCACACTAGAATGGGAACACTATACAACAATATTTCAGACCATATTTCCATCATCCCTCTAGACGATAACACCAACCTGCAACTGGCCATAGAGGAAATTGAACAATGGATCAAAGTAGAAAAAGAAAAATATAAGAAATCAACAAGGAAAAGAACGAAATCAAACATCAAATCCTTCAAACAAAGAAGACAGAACTGGTTCCATACAGATAAGAAAAGAATGATC
>CAJVPT010004371.1:0-13576 GCA_910592055.1 Acaulospora colombiana | reverse complement strand
AATTTTTTTGTAAATAAGAGTATATGTAATGCATATAATCAATAAAATGGGCGACGTTGTGTGTTCAAAAAAAAAAATAAAATAAAATAAATAAAAATAAAAATACTATCTATTCCAATATAGATCACTACTAATATAGAAAGTGGATCAACATTATATAATAAAATAACAATAGTAAACGGTCAAGAACAGGAGAAAATAGAAGTAGAAACTCTTAAAGGCAAAATTCAAGGTCATAATATAAGCAAGTGTGCAGCTCTTATATAACAAGAAACAGACAAGCAATCCCAACACTAAACCCCTATTTTATAAACAAAAAGAGCAAATACAAAATAGGAGCAGTGACAGTTAATATTTCAAGAAACAATAAAGAAGAGATCAAGGCATACTTGGGTAGTATATTGAAATTGTCACAGTATATCTTATATATCCATCCAATAAAAATATGATTTTCCTTTCCAAAGTCATATGTCAATTTCAAAAATGTAACTAATTAACTATAAGTATTTTGCATCTAAAAAACATCTTTTCTTATTAGCCCAAAAATGATTGTTAACTTGAATTTCTTGTTAAACATCAATTTTGACCTTTGACTGTGAAATAAAAATGAAGATCCTTTTCCTGAGTTATGTGTCATGTGATATGAGCACCGATCCCATAGTCCTAGTAACATACAACATAAACAGTTCTACAAACATTATAATTATTCTATTATTAGTATGAATTAGTGATACTAATAGAGTTTCCATAGTTAATAATACTCTTAGCAAACTTAGTAAACTTAACAAACATACTATTTATAGTGATTATAAATTCTAAATATATAATGAATAGCATATAGTTATAATAGTTTAATATCAAATATTGTCATATTTAGTAGTAGCTAAAACAGTATTTATAGGTATCCAAAAACTTTAAGATATTAGTATCCAAACATGTATCCAAATTATCAATAGTATCTTTTAAATAAAATATTTGTTCTTGTTTTTATATAATTATAAATATTCCCTTGCCTCTTTATTGACCCTTTCCCCTTTTCTTGACTCCCCTGTTAATAAAAGTATTGTTGAGAGATCTTTACTTTTATTTCCCTTAAGAACTATAGCATATTCATATTAATAAAGGATTCTAACTTTATGTATCTCTACTTTAGTTCTTGGTTATCTGCTTAATTTAGGAGAGGATAATTGAGCAGGTTGATATTACAAAACAAGTGCAACCTTTTTCACAAAGAATTTATCAATGCAAATGAATGGTTGAGTTTCCATCTGAAGGAAGAAGAAGATTTTCTCAAATATTTAGAAGAGATAAACAGAAATAAAGAAGCTTTCAGTCTACAACAACTTGAAAATACAAGCACTAACCTGATATAGAATATAGAGATATTAGACAAGAAGGTTTTTCGATCAAGAAAAGATAAAGAAGAAGAGAATATATAGTATGTTAGCCTAATAGATATAGTACACAAAACTTCATAACATCTTATAAAAGAATATCTCAAGAGATATGATGAGGTACAAAATATATATATCTATAAGGTCAAAACAAAAACAAAGATCAAGGCTTATATCAAATGGCATAGCTATCTCAAGACAAATCCAGAAACATTATGGATGACTCCCTTAGGAACAGAAACTACTAGAGGCATCTTCTCCAAGATAGAACGGACAGATAGAAAGATCAATAATATTCTAATAGAAAGAAACAAAACTCTGCAAGATTATTAGGTACAAACAAGTCCTATTCAAGTTTGATAGCCAGGGCACTCAATGGTATAAAAGTGGAAATATGTTACATTCCAAGAGACCCTTTTATATTGAAAAAACAAAACTTCACAATTGTATGCTTTGCATCCAGAGAGGTCCTCAACAAAGCTTATAAGTAACATATTTTCTTACAAGGGCTATGCCTCTTATAGAGTGTTAAAAATACAATAGCAGAAAATGAAAAGATATATAATACTGAAAGAAAAAGAACCAAAGCAAAGATAGAAAAGTTGAAATAGACAATGAGGCACCTATAGACTCATTATCTGATAAGAAATCAATTAATTCTTTCTTCTCTTATAGTAAGAATTATCGATTTCCAAAAAGGCAACACCCAAGAGATTCATCTTCAAGAGAGCAAAAAAGATCCTATAGAACTCAAACTGATAAGAAAAGATAAAAAAATAATGAAAGACTCAAGAACCTAGCCACAAAAAGCAATAGAAAACCTATTGGCAATCCATGATCTAACCAGTACAATAGTTTTGACAAGTATATATCAAATACAGAAACAGAAAATGAAGAAGGTTCACTATACCATATCTTAAACAACTTAAAAAAGTTAAGTGATAGAATAGTCAGACTAGAGAGTAGAACAACTCCTAATAGACAAGTAAGATATATTAGAAGAGGGGCAAATCACACCTAAAAGGTGCACCAGTTGTTCAAGATAATAAGAGGGAAAATGAGTCCAGTTTATCCCCAATATAAATTTCAAAGAAGGATAAAGCTTAACAAAAAGAGCATAACAGTATACAATTAGATAATTCAGACCTTGAAAAATTCTTACAAAGTGAAATACTGACTTTCTAAATAAAAAAGAAAAAGAAAAAGAAAAGCAAAGTAACAATAAAGATGAGAAAAAATGACATTGAAAAAAGCATAATAAGAATAGATACACATAATATACAGGATATCACTGATATAACTAATCAATATAGTCTTATATAAGACATAAGTAATCAATATATAGAAGTAATAGGATTGTGCAAGACTAAGCTAATACACAATAATACAAAATGGACTTTTAGTAACCAGAAAGAATACAAACACTTCCATAATACTAACAAAAACACCCCATATGGTGCAAGAGTAAGTCTACTAATAAGAAAAGATCTCAAAAACAGGCAATATTAGTAAAGGAGGCAGATAGCTATATAATTGCTATCAACATATTGACAAAGAAGAATAAAATCTGCATCATGCAGATTTACATCCCATCAGATAGACATAGATACAAGAAAGTACAAAATAATTTAATAAGTTATATTAAAAAAAAACATGGGTAATACTTTTACACAATTTTAATGGATGACTTTAATGCAGCTTACAACCTATCAAAGGATAGAATATCCTCATCCAGGGCATATTTCAAACCCTCATAATGACCTAAAATTTCTCTATTTAACTTTCTTGATGAATAGGGTTTTTTTAGATATATAGGCAATATGTGAAGGAAAAGACAAAACTCCTATAAGGCAAGATGCTACAAGCAGTAGCAGATTAGATTTCATCTAGATATTACAGAGCTTGGCAAAATACACAATTCTACAATTTAACAATTAAGACATGAAAGAAACTACTGGAAATGATTACACTATGCTTTTGGTAACCCTACATAATGATAATCTATTCACAAGAAACAAGACCATTAAACACTATACAACATCCAAAATATGAAGAATTGATCTAAAAGAAATATCCTCTGAACAATGGCAAGTCTTTTGAGAAAGCCTAAACCATAACTTAAAACTTCTTTGGAGCCTATGCTTAATGAGGAACCTGATGAATATGAAAGAGAACTACTAGCAAATAAAATCTGGAAAAACTTCAAAGATCTAATTTGTAAAGCAGCTTTCAACAAATTAGAAACCCAAAAACTAACATTAAATAAGGAGAACTGATACAAACATAATCCAGAATTTATGTAGTATAGAAGAGATCTTTAATTAAAAATAGCCTTAAAAAAGTGGAGGCATCAAAAGAAATATCAAAGGTGCAGGAGCTCAGTATGACTATTGAAAAACATAATGCCACCCAGATTCACATCATCAGATAGAAAACTATTGCATCCAATTCAGCATCTCCAACATTCTCTGGATATTCTTGAAAAAAGATATTCAAGATATAATAGAAGGGCTTAAGTTTATAAATCAAAACTTAGAAGCCAAAAGAGTAAGAGAGGAGATCAAATCAGCTTTAGAACTAAAATGTAATGATCTCAAATACAATTAAAAGAAGATAGTAAACTCGCTAACTAATAAAGAAAGAAGCAAAATAATATTTGACTGGGTCAAAGTCAAGCAAAATAGTATAGAATACATAATGATAAACAAAAAAGAAATTGAAAAAGAAATAAGAAAATACCATCAAGAGGCCTTCAAAAAGCAAGATGCCAACTTTGACAATTTTACTGAAGAGTGGAAAAAGAAATATAATTCCAAGCAGTATATTCAAGATGTATAGTATGACAATCTTTTAGAACTAATCATACATAAAGAATCGGAAGAAACTCTCTATGTGCTTTCAAATAATAAATCTCCAGGAAAATTACAGATTAGTTATAAAATGCTAAAGAAATTGAGTCAAGAAGGAAAAGAATACCCATAAAAGATACTGAATACCTTCTTAAGATGGCAAGTTATACCTGTATATTGGAAACAAAGCCATATATATTCAATAGCTAAACTAAAACCATGGGGGTGTGAATTGATAAACACAATATCAATTGTACTATTGGAAGTTACCAAAAAGTACTTTATCAAAATTCTAACCACCAGAATGAGAAACACTTGCAAGATTAACAATATCCTTAGGGGTTTCAACTATGCAAGATTGCCATAAGAAAGTACAGCAGAACCTATTTCAATTCTCAATAACATTTGTAAAGATGCAAGGAAAACAAAAAAGAACTGTGAATACTCTTCCAAAACACAGTCAAGGTATATGATACCATTAGCCTGAAAATGTTAACCAAAGGATCAAGGTACTCAAAGGTTTTATCAATATTATAATGAGCCTGTTTCAAAATAGGAGTTCAAAGTAATATTCAAAAATGATCTCACAGAATCAATAAGGACTAAAGATGAAATAGATCAAGGAGAAACCATCTTATCACTGATGTGAAGAATTTTTTATGATCCTTTGTTGTACAAAATCCAAGAAGACATATAACAGGAATATAAAATGAAAGTCTCATGAAATCTTAATCTAAATAATACCACCACTAAAAAGCTTGAATTGAGACATGCAGCTATAGCTTTAATAGATGATACTACATAGATAGCAAGGTCCAAAGAAGATATGAAAAAGATCCTAGAAATAGCAAAGATCTTTTATAAAACAAATGACTTTTAGATTAACAGTAACAAGTTGGTATTAGTTACTATCAATAATCCTAACTATTATCTAGAAGAGTTTCATGCAAGAATTAACAAAGAAGTGATTAGAGAGTCAGATAGAGGAGAGCAAGCAAAATTCTTGTAAATATGAACAGGCAATCAGAAAA
Source organism: Acaulospora colombiana (assembly GCA_910592055.1). Classification (NCBI taxonomy): domain Eukaryota; kingdom Fungi; phylum Glomeromycota; class Glomeromycetes; order Diversisporales; family Acaulosporaceae; genus Acaulospora; species Acaulospora colombiana. The sequence continues at coordinate 8,302 of CAJVPT010004371.1, read as the reverse complement.
CTGCAATCAAACTCAAAGAAATAATCTTAAAAGAAATCAATACTATTACAAGAGCTCTCAAAAACAAAAAAATAATTGATAGGTAAGCCCTATATATATTAAATAGAGTATTGATTTCAAGAATAGAGTTTAGAATGCAGCATAGTATATTGTCCTGGAAAATATGCAATAACTTAATAGTAGCATATTACAAGCTCTTCAAGAACAAAGCAGCCTTATATAGATCTATCCCCAATAGTGTGATCTACTATCTGAAGATATATAATCTTAAAAGTATATAGATACTTCAAAAAGAAAGCCAAATAACTGGACTTTGTAATAGAATAAATGATCAGGGTCCAGCAGGACTTATTACAATTATCAGGTTGAAACAAGTACAGATTAAACACTGGAAACCTCACAATCTTCTTTTATATAAATCTCTAGATCACCTCGATAATAAAAGAAATTTTATATTACAAGTTCTAAAGTTGACTAAAGACTTTGAACTAACTTTCCAGAGTTGAAAGTGGAATAATATTTTCGAATGAATCAAAGGCAATAGTTCAATTTAAAAATACCCAATAGTAGAAAAATATAGAAGGGCAATATCATCTTTGCGAAATAACAAGTTAATGTATATAGACTAGCTGATAAACCAAAACCCCACAAAATTCAGAAAATGGAAAATAGTTTAACTTATTTAGCATACTAGAAAAGATACTATTCCAGAATAGTATGATATCCTACAAAAAATCACAACTAAAGAAAGTATAAAAGATCTCACAACACTTTGGAAAAAAGGATGGGAAGAAAAGTGGCTACCAAAATATAACTAAACCTGAATCTAGTAGAGATAAAAGAAAGAAAACCAGATAGTTGCTCAGAAAGAGAATCAACAAATAGTATGAAGAAAACTGATTCGAGAAAACAGCCAAGGTATTGTGATAATTCATCATTTCAACTATTAGAAAATAGAAGATGGTCTAGAAATAGTACTTACCAAATACATAGAATGCTCACTAAACAATAGAAATGGGAATAAATGTAGTATAGAAATAGAATTAGATTTGGTCTATACTATATCATTCTTAAATCATCAAAAAATATTAGAAGAGCACAATCACTAAAAGTTCCTTGTTTCCTATTGGAACTAAATAGTATAATGAGCAAGAGTATAGCTCCAGAAACTCAAGATCTAACAAATGTTCGAATTGCAAAATAGAACAAGTATTAATAGAAGATTGGAAACAAGAAATACTAAGAGACAATGTCAAGCAAAGGGTATATCAAAATTATCTACTTGAAATTTTCCAGTGCAATCAAGAATCATAGAAGAAGCTAACCTTCTACTCTGATGAATCCTTAATCGATCATGGAAATGAAAATAAAAAATAGCTACAGCATGGATACAAACAGAAGGAGCTGAAAAAGAAAGTAAATTTCAAACAGGAGTCAAAAACTGGTTCTCATCCATAAGGGCAGAACTAGTGGCACTGATTACAATAGCTTTAGTGTTCCAATAGATAGTATGGTCAAGATCTTCACAGATAGTCAAGTCTACATCTCTAAATGGAAAAAGCTAGAGTAAGAAAATCCAAAGAGGACGCACAAAAGATGGCTAAAAAAAAAGAATTAGTTATTATGGGCGAGAATGCTAGATCTTGTAAAGAAAAAGCATATCCAATTAATATTGACCAAGATTAAAGTCCACTCTAATGATCCATGGAATAAAGAAGCAGATTGCCTAGCCAAAGAGGCTTTAAATCTATCAGCAATAGAATGGAAGAGTCTCAAGTCAAGCAAGATCTCCATAAAAACTATATGGCAAGAAGAAGTGATAAATAGTTCAATACAACAGTTTATTAAACAAATCAATAAAAGATCAACAGCTCTATTATGAATACAATAACAAAGAACAGAGATAAAATATCATTACCAAGTTCACAAGTATCAAACCTACTCATGGAATCTGATATAGAAAAGGTTAAAGGAGAGAAATACATGGGATATCTCTTCCAAAAGCTTGCAAAAAAGAAGCTTTCTGGTTAAATTAACCAATGATAAACTATCTATTTTAAGCAAGCTAGTAATAAGAAGATTAGATCTATACAAGCAGGCAAGATGTATAGTATGCAACCAGCATCAAAAGACAATAGAACATTTATTAGAATATTCTGATCATAAGGTTAAGATTCTAGCAACATGGAAAAAAAAATCCGAGACTTTCCTTAAAGAATTCGACAAGTTGTATTAAAAACATAAGAGGGAAGCAGATGAAAAAATAATATAACTAATTGTCGACAATAGAAAAAAAAAAGATGAATTAGATAAATGGGTCTTCCAACTAATAGAATCAGCCTTGTAAATCAATTTGAGTACTTTTAACTTTTGTATAGAATTAGTAGAAGGTGATGCAATCAAAGAAGCTACTAATCTAAACTGTTATAAAAAAAAGCTAGAAACAATATCAAAAAAATAGATTCTAAAAATACAAAAGAAAGTTTGAAACTAGATCTGAAAACAAATATAGAATGTAAGATGTGAAAAGATCATTAAGTGAAAACAAGAATAGAGAATTGATAGAAGAACAAAATACAAGAAGATTCAGGAAGCAAGAAAGCAAGACTCATAAGATAATTCTAATTACAAAAGTATAAGGCAAAGAAAAGAAGAGAAAGAGGGTAAAAATAAAAACCTTGTAGAAATTATAAGAAATAGGATTAAATATGGGATGAAGTGGTTGGGTTTTGATCCTTATCAGAATTTCGTGCAGTGATCTGCAGTAGTAACCTGTGAGCAATGATGTTAGAAGTTGAAAGGATTTTAACCCAAATTATTAATAAAGTGATAAATTACTTCTAAAGTTGCACTTAGAGTTCTAGATAAATACAAGACTTTGATGAGTAAGTTAGTTAGAGATTTAGCTTTGGTGGCACATATATAATATATAGTTTACAATTGTTTAATAAAGTACATATAACTAGCCTGACAAAAGGTTAAATTAAAAAAAAAAAACCCCCCTAATAATGTACAAAGACAAGTTAAATATTATATGAATAGTCTATATAATATTGTAAATACTTCTAATATCTCAAAAAAAGATATGCTATAATAATATAATTAAAGGTTAAAAAATTATATATATTATTCTAGATTTATATACTTTGTTTTAATAATATCTAAAAATATATTATATATATATAGTTTATATTATCTAATAAAATTTATTATATTTTATATAAGCTATTTAAACTTTAAATACTTTCTTATTTTTAATTATTTTTTAATTATTATATATTTAATCCGATCTAAACAAATTGTTTACTATATATATATATATATATATATATATTTTTTAATGGGCTCATGTCTAACTTTATTGAATCCCAAATTACAAGTTTACATTGCGTAAAGTGTAAGTACATAGATGTATATTTGGGGAGAATAAAGATGACGATAAGCTAAAGTTATTTTGAGGCTTATTGTCCTTTCTTTTACAAAGAAAACCCAGCATCCCTAGAGCGTGCTGGTGTCATAAATGAAAATAAAAGAAAGATTAACAGTCATGTGAAATGTATAAGTTCTGTTTCTTAGCACATGTCTGTCATGTTCTAATTCCTCATAAGAAGGTCTGAGGGAAACTTTTACTAAGTCTTTACAGAGATAAGATGAAAACCAAAGGGGAGACTATACAGTTTTAAGGCTTATGGAGAGGGAGTAACCAGGAAGGCCCAGGTGGTATATTGGTGTCCACATGATTAACTTGAAAGTCTCCCAATATATTGTCAATTAAACCCATTCCTATCTAAATATGGGTATACTTACCTATCTGTGCATCTTATTTCAGATTTAATTCCTTATATAAAGGATAGCACCTAGTCTTGCGGTCGACATACCCTGCTGGTGGCCATTGGTACTAATAATCAATGCGGATTATCCAGACATTCCGGTTGGCTCACACATCACTGCTAACATTTTCAGACTTGAGTTTCAATTGGTGTAGTGGTGTTAACCTTCCAGTCTTCCAGCTCAGGATTTTTTGAATATAGGACAAAAACTTCCTGGATTACTTTGCACATGAGCTTTACCACTTAGTATCCTAAATGGTTTCATGCTTTCTCTGATTTAGACTTTCTGGACAGTAGAGGTTGAAACCTACCTGACATGCAATCAGGAGTAGGTGGCTTTGATCTTTAAAAGGAAACGATCTAGCATCTTGTGACCTTTACCATGATCGGATGGACTCTTTTCTGTATCCAATGATATGTCAGTGCCATGTCCTGTATCCACCTGCACCAGACAATATAACTTATGATGGGCCCCAGGTTCAACGTGTTTCACGTCAATTAATTAGAGTTGGTGAGATACATGCTACCCGAAATTTCAGGGTCAAGCTGGAGAAGGCAAAATTCCCCAGAAAGCCATGAAAAAAGTAGCTCTGAGAGACCACAACACCATTCAAAGGGTAGAAAAGTAAGTTCTTTGACTGGTTTTTAACCTCTATTATCTTCACCATAACTGAGAGGAAGAAGGTACTTCACTATTGGTCCTTTTTCCTTTAGAAACTTTCTTGCCATAGGTAGTAAAGGTGGAAGCTGAACTTTGCAGGTCACAAGAGTTCAGTTTGTTCAAAGGAGATTGTAGACAAGAGGGAGGGAAGGTGAAGGAGTTCTGAGAGAGCTCTTTGGATTAGTTTAAAGAGAGTAGTAAGACTTTATTAGCATAGAAGTATTAAAACTTCTTGTGAGCATCTTTTTTGTGTGTGGTCAAAGGATCAGTGGAAAGAGTGTTTACTATTTTTTTTTTTTTTTTTTTTTAAAGTGCTAGCTTATTCCTGCGCCAATTCTGAAACTTTACTAAAGTCAAGATTGGTCCTAGGGACAACCAGAATGAGTAATTATCTGTACTGTCTAAGGATTTATAAATCAGCGAATAGTACAAGGAGCATATATTTATGTCTCACCTAACTAGGATGAGGTAACTATGTGACTATCTGGTGTAGGACTATCTCTTAATTCTAACTCAGCTAAGGTTTTTGGGAGACTTATATTTCAAATTTAAGGAAATGCTTCTCCCAAATTTTTAACTCTTATATTCAGAAGCAGCACTTCCTAGGACCATGGTCCACCAGATGACTTGTTGCTATCCTCTATGTTATAGGGGAAACTAACGTGTCAGAAACTCGCCTAAGATATTCAGCACCACCGGTGTTGGGGATTTCTTATACAGAATCCTATTGGCTCCATTAGCACTTTAAATTTTTTCTAGGACTTGTCATATATGTGGGACCTGTCTTGCTACTTGATTAGGACTCAGTTTTCATGTGTAGGACCATTATCCCTACATTGTAGCCTTGATTGTTGGGACCTGTCTTGAGTCTTTTAGTGTCACTTTTTATGGACATGTCTTGGTCATTCTATGAGTGATCAGGTCCTTCTTCTTTTCCGTATTTGGGAATAATCATTCTGTTTTACTTGGAACCTTTGTACCTTTTATTTTTGGCCATGTTATGGAACCTTGTGTTTATCTTGTTTTGATATGGCCGTGATAAGTGGGTGGAATCCTTCTTTGTATTTTTGTTAGGTACCTGAGATCAGTTGTGTATGGAGGGCTCGTATCACTCATGCTAACCTTATATAGAATCTTGTATTGATTTGTCATTCTTACTATAGACATGATGAGTGAATTGGTTCTTCTTATTGCCTTATAGAACACTTGATCATCATCATGGGGGATGAGATCTTTGTACCACCTTGTGACTTAATTTTCACTTGGTCCTCATGTGGTATTGAACTCTGGACCTTGTGATTGCGACCTGGGAGCACTACCACTATGCTATCGACCCACAGGTCTTGGAAAGAGTGTTTAATATATATTATATATATTATACAAATTATATAATTTTAATAATATAAATTTTAATAATGCTATTTATAAAAATTACTAGAAATATATTTTTAATTATTATCAATTTAGTTTTTATGGATAAGAGTCAATTATTTACTCTTGTTTAAAATTTGATTTCTTTTTCTGTTTTTCTTTTTTGAATTTATACTACTTATATTTTATTTTTTTTATAATTAATAAATAATCTATTAAAATAAAAAATTACTTTTTTTTTTTTTTAGACCTGTAGGTCTATAGCACAGTAATAATGTTCCTAGGTCACCATCACAAGATCCAGAGTTCAATACTACACAAGAGTCATGTAAGAAAAATAATCAAGTTGCACAAGAATGAGACTTTTGGTCTTCCTGTTGATTGTTGAATGAAAAAGAATCTAACGTGAGAATTGCATGAAGAAAGGCCTCTGGTCTGGTTACACAATTATGCCCGACCTAACTCCCCTAAACTGGACAAGAAACAAATCCCAGGACCTCACTTTTAGGACTGCAGTAATCATCTGAACATATCACTAACTCCAAACTATACCAGCAGACTCTGGGACCCCACTTTCAGGACTGCGGCAATCGTCTGAACATTTCCTACCTCAAACTGTATCAACAAAATCTGGAATCTGACTACTCTAACTTGAAATATCCCAATCCAGTGCTTGCTTAAATGAAGGACCTGTCGAATAGGACTTGTTTATAATGCCACAGGTAGTGCCAAAGAAGATAGAAATCCCTTTCAAGGTTCAAGTAAAAATTATCAGAGTATTTGGGTAGTTAAAAATAATCCTTGAGAATTTGACACTAGTGTATAAATTAGAATAGTAGTGTAGTCCCTTATTAACAGAATTAGCTAATTATACCAACATCACTATTGATGACTGTTATCAACTATCTGGTTCCTAATTAGGCGTACTCAACTACAGGAAGATTTCAAGCAGGTCTGTCTAGGACAAGTCACGATAGGTTATCATTAATCTGCATGTATATGTATGAGATGATTGATATAATGCTTAAAATTTAATTATCAATAAAAAGTTCATATCTAATATCAGTTGCAGTTTAAAAAAAAATTTACTTTTTTTAATTCAAAATTATACTAAAGTTTTTTTAATATTCTTGATATATTTTTTTCTTTAATATTATTTTTAATAATAGTTTGTTTTTAGATTTTATAATAATATAATTTACCTTATTATTTTAAAAAGAAATTTTAAAAAATTTTTAATTATTATAAATAATCTTTATAATTATATAAATATATATATATTTGAAATTTAAAATTTTAATTTGTGAAATTTTTTAATAAAATTTCTTTTAATAAAATATAAAATGTCATATATTTTTTTAATAATTATTATTGGTACTATAATAATTGAAAATTTTATTTTATTATTTATTTTATATTTTTGTCTTAATATTTTTTAAGTTATCAAATAATCTTTATTTTTTAAACAATTTATAGTTTGTTATTTTTATAGTTGAATTTTATTATGAAATATACTAATTTTTACTTTGTTTAATTTTTTTCAAGTTATGTTAAATTTAATACAATTAATTTTTAAAAATATTATTAATTATAGCAAGAGCTATTCAAAATAAGATCTTTATTTATATTTTATAAAGTTAAAGTATTTGTTATTATAATTCATATGCAATTTATATATCATAAACAATTACTATAAATTTAGTTATATATATAAACAAAAAGAAAACAATTGTAAATAAGAAAAGTATCGCAAGTTTGAGAAGTAATGTTTACTTGAATTATCTTAAGTATAGTAGATATTGTTAAATAATCTTAATTATAAACAATAATTATTGATTATTATTAAGATATTGATATATAAATATAGAATATATATTGTTAGAGATTACATAGATAATATCTACAGTAATAACCTGTAAGCAATGCTTTTATTAATTAGAGGAATTATCCAAATTAGTAAAGGAATGAAATATCATTTTCTAGGTTATATTTAAAGAAATAGTTTAAAAATAACGTGTGAGTCAGTATATGAAAGTCATAAAAATTTGTAAATATCTAGCATATATATAATAAAGATACACCATGCTGACTTGACTGCAGGTTAAAAAAAAAAAAAAGATTATATAGATAATATAGTTTATACATAATGAATCTAGAATCTAAAAATAAAAGTTTAATATGTAATATTAAGTATCATAAGATAAAAAATCATGGATTAAGATTAGATATTAATAAAAAAACTATATATATATAATGAAATATAAAAAATTTAGTAAAGCTTAAAGTTAAATATAGCTTATTATAAAGTAAATAGTTTATAGTTAACTATAAAAGTATATATTGTCAACCTGCTCAATTCCTTCTCTCCTAAATCAAGCAGATGACTGAGAACTAAAGCAGGGAAACATAGAGTTAGAATCCTTCACTAACATGAATATGC
>CAJVPT010004370.1:0-13578 GCA_910592055.1 Acaulospora colombiana | reverse complement strand
GAGCTTACTGTGATTCAGTTTTTATCTTTGGTTGTTCTTCCTAAAAAAGAAAAATTATGTGTAGAAAGGTTAGAAGTTTTTAGATACTTACCTGTTCCTGTACTGTAAATAGTTGGTTCTATAGTGTTTCTTGTAAGTGAATGGTCTTTGATATTGGTTTTCTCTTGTTTTTTGGGCTGGCTTCTCTTTTTTCAAAAAAAATTACCAAAAAAGGAAATTTTCTAAAAAAATGGGGATTAGCGGAAAGAGTTTTATATAATAATTTTATTATATATATAGTTTTTTTTTTAATCTATAGTTATATTATGCTAGTATATATTTTATTTAAAAATTGATTAGAGATCTATAATAATGATAGATTAAACAAACCCTGTATATCCTAAACAGGATATTAATTCTAAGGATAGAATTCAGGATGCAGCATAGTATACTACCCTGGAAAATATGTAATACTCTAACAATAGCATATAGAAAGCTCTTCAAAAACAAGAGTACTCTATGTAGATCTATACCAAATAGTGTAATACAGCATCCAAAGATTCACAACCTGAAAAGCATCTGGATGCTATAGCAAGAAAGTCAAATAACAGGATTATGTAATAAACTAAATGACCCTGGCCCCGCAGGAATTACAACAATTATCCGACTCAAGCAAGCACAGATAAAGAATTGGGAACCACTTAATCTATTAACATGCAACTCTCTGAACCACCTACCAGATAAGGGAAACTTCATGCTCCAAGTAATGAAGTTGGCTAAAAATATAGGAATGACCTTTCAAAGTTGAAAATGGCAAGAAATCTTCGAATGGAGCAAAGGAAATTGTTTAATTAAGGAACACCTTACAATAGAAGAATATAGAAAAGCCATACCATCACTAAGAAACAATAAACTGCTGTATGTAGACCAGCTAATCGATCAAGCTACTAAAGAAATTAGGGATTGGCGAATGCTCCAACTACTTCAGTACACCAGTAAAGGTCCCATTCCTGAATGGTTTCAAGCTTTAATCAAAACTCTCCCAAGTAATAGAGTAGGTCAACTCATGAGTATGTGGAAAAAAGAGTGGCCAAAGTGGTAATCAGAATATGCTACAATCAATCCAGACCATGACAAATAACAAAAACTATAAATAATTACAAAGAAAGCTGAGTATCATGTAATCTGGAGAAAACTACAACAGACAAAAATAGGACATAAAGTCAATATCGAACACTTCAACTGCTGTGGTAATGATAATACTCAAACGATAATATTAACAAGATGCCCAGGATGTCCAGAGGGTACAAAACAGGAAGGGGAATGTATATTAGAGAGAGATATGAAAGATGTATATGAAGTTTCATATCTCAATACAAGAAAGTCAAAAAGAAGAGCTCAAGAACTAACAATCCCCTATCCCAAGGCATTACTAGAAGGAACAATGGAAAAAGTTACTAATATGGATCCAAACCCTCAAACCTTAGCTCCAACCAATATAGTGAATTGGGTAGATATCGAAAGATAGGAAGAGGTCATCATTAGAGACAATATTATAGAAGGAGTATATCAGAACCATCTAATAGAAATACTTCAACGTAACTTGAGATCTAATGTTAAAAAACTAATCTTCTATTCTGATGGATCGCTTATTAATCACGGAAAGGATGAAATGAAAATGGATGTAGCATGGATCCAGATAGAAGATATGGATAGAGAAAGTAGATTTCAGATAGGAGTAGACAATTGGTCCTTCTCAACACGGGCTGAACTTGTAGCAATTGTCACAATACTTCTAGTGGTTCCAGTGGGTAGCAATGTAGAAATCCATACAGATAGTCCGGCCTGTATCTCCAAGTGGAAAACAATAGAAAGAGAATATCCAAAGCAAACTCCCAAAAGATGGTTAAAGGAAAAAAACTGGTCCCTATGGATACAAATGTTAGAATTGGTAAAGAAAAAGACTATAAACCTGTAACTTGTCAAGGTTAAGGCACATTCCAATGATTCTCACAATGAAGAAGCAGATGTCCTAGCCAAAGAAGCTCTGAAACTCCTAGCAATAGAATGAAAAGAGCTGACCTCATACAAGATCATTACAGAAATTAGATGGCAAGAAAAGATATTGGACGATCCAATAAGACAGTTTGTCAAAAAAGTAAACAATAAAACAACTGCCTTTCAGTGGACACAACAAAACAGAACCCCTCAAAAATGGAGTCATCAAATTATAGAACAACAAGATCATACTTGGAACCTTGTATAGGAAAGAATGAAAAAAGGACACACCTGGGACACTTCCTTTAAACAATTGCAGCGAAAAAGCTTCCTTATAAAACTAATGAATGACAAGCTACCAACTTTAAACAAGCTGGCAATTAGAAGGTCCGACCTCTACAAACAAGTAAAGTGTATTGCATGCAACCAGCAAAGTGAAACTTTTGAACATTTACTAGAGTATTCAGCATATAAAAAATAATTACAGGAAGCATGGGATAAAGGACAAGATGTGATCCATAGAGACTTCAGAGGGCTCTTACAAGAGAGAAAAAAAGAGGCAGAAGAAAAATATGCAAGGTTGATTACTCATGAGGAAGAAGAAATAGCTGAATTGGATAAATGGATTTCTAAACTGGTAGAACAGATCTCAAAAACCAGTCAGGACACTCTAAGCTTTTGCACAGGGCTAGTAAGGAGATACCTAATCCTAGAAATGGCAGATCTGAAATGCTATGGAAAAAGAATTGGTAATAAGGCAAGAAAATGAATGTCAAAGATGCAAAGAAGAGTATGCAACTAAATAAGGAAAAAGATTTGGAACAAAATATGTGAGAAGATAATTAAATGAAAATATTCACAGGGGATCTACAGAGTAGAAAAAATCAATCAACCCTTATGCACACACAGCTTAAAACTATCAGTTCCCAAAAGTAAAGATCCTTTATCAGAGGAAGGAACTCAAGAAAATAAAAGCCTGAAAAAAATTCTACTCAAAGGTGTTACTTATGGAATGAAGTGGTTGGATTTTAAGCTTGGTTAAAACAATGGGTAGTGATCTTTAGTAGTGACCTGCAGGCAATGATGTTAAGGGTTGGAAGGGTATTCACCTGAACCATTAATGGAGCAATAAATCACTCCTGAAGTTGCACTTAGAGTTTTGGTATATTAAGACATAACAGTGATGAGTGAGTTAAGTAAAGTCTTAGCTTTAGCGAATCATTTAAAATATATAGTATACAAATATTTAATAAAGCACACATATCTAGTCTGACCTAGGGTTTAAAAAATATATATATATAAAATAAGTTATATATTTTTTTTAAAACTCTTTTTGCTAATTTTCTGACCATACTCAAAAAAAATGTTCACAAGAAGTTTAATACTTCTTGGCTAACAAAGTCTTATCACTCTCTTTAAATTAACTTGAAGTAACACTTCAAAAGTCATATTTACTTTTCCCTTCTTCTTGTAAACAATCTTCTTCAAATAAAAACATGATTTTCATAATCAAAGTTATAAAACATCTTTTCTATCAATGACAAGAAAGTTTTGAAAGAAAGAAGAACTGTAGTGCTACTATTTACTCATCTATTAAAGAGACAATATAGAGCTTTTCTAGTAATAATAAACTTATCTTGAAGACAACCATCAACTCTCCTATCATACTTGGGCTCTAAAAATGTTCTTTTTCAGTTTTTTCTAAAGAATTTTATCTACCTCAGTCTGATTCTAAATTTTGAGTAACACAAAGTTTCTCATATAGTGATTGGCCAGCTGAAAACATGTCAATAAAAGAATGTAAACAAGTTCATATTGGTCACCTCACATGTCTGAATACATTTTCTTAATACATATAAGAACCTGTGTTCACCATAAGTTGCATACCAGTTATACAGATAGATATAGAACATAAAAATCATGACGTCACTGGTTATACAGAAGAATAAAGCTGGATTAGGCTACCTTAGATAGATAACAATTCAACTTTCTCACTTCTTCTCTAGCAAACACAACTATTACATTCAGGACCAGTATCCTTTTGAAGAGTTTTAATACTCCTATTTACTTATTGGTATCCCCTCTAAGAACTAGTTAAACAATATTACATCCCTTCAGACAAGAATTGACTCGAATACAATCCTTTTTTCCTTTTTAAAAATTTTTGGTTAAGTGCTAGTGAAGTTAAGACTTCACATAGGTAGTTCTCAACATCAGTGATGCTGGATATTCCAGATGAATCCTTGACATAATAGCCATCTCTTTTTGGAATAATAATAAGTCACTCAGTGGGCCAGTCAATAGTTATGCTCTAGAAAGTGGCAAGGTGTAGAATAGAAAATTAATATAATGTGTTTTCATATTTCCTGTTTTTTCGTAGTTTGTTTTTATAAATAAATACCTATATTAGATGGTCATGTAACTATTTTATTCTGGTTGGGTAAAATGTAAATAGATAGCTCTTTGTTCTATTTATTGATATGTAAATTTTTAGACCGTATAGATAGTTATTTATCCTGGTTGTTCCTAGATCTCTTGCTTATTCAAATAAATCCTACTTACTTTGATGCAAGGATTAGCTAACATTTAAATAAATAAATATATATACAGTATATACTATAAATATAATATAGTTTATAAGTATTTATAAATATCATCAAAACAAAAAACAAAAAGTTGAAATTGATTAAAGTTATGGCATATACCAATATTAAGGAAAATAACTTAGCAGACAAGTTGGCTAAAGAAGCATTAGACCTCCCAACAATTCAGTGGAAGGACCTTAAATCTGATAAAATTATTATAGAAGTGAAATGGCAGGATATAACACTGGATAGTTTCATAAGACAATTCATAAAAAGAATAAATAATAAAACAATAACATACTGCTGATTACAACAAAACCAAACTAGGAACAAATGGAATATTCAAATAGAAGATCAGCAGAACTACTCATGGGATATAGTATGGGAAAGGCTAAAAAAGGAATACACGTGAAACACCTCCTTTAAAAGCTCACAGTGAAAAAGTTTTCTGGTGAAATTAATCAACAATGAACTACTAACAATGGTCAAACTAGTGATCAGGAGATCAGATCTATATCACAAAAATGACTGCTTAGCATGTGATGAACAGGAAGAAACAATAAAACATTTTTTGGAATACCCAAGATACAAAAACACAATGAAGGAAGCCTGGTCAAGAGGAATAGAGATAATATATCAAGAATTTACAAAGAGAGGCAGAAGTGAAAAGATCAAGCTCAAAAAAAATACAGTAATATCCCAATAATAGATAGAAAAGAAATAAGAGAAATAGAAGCATGGACAACAAAGCTTATTGAAAGAGTATTCACAAATAGTCAAGACTCTGTCAGTTTCCTCTCAGGGCTGATTAAAAGAGAACTATTAAGAGAAGTAGGGGAACTCGAATGTGGAGGAAAAAGATTGAAACAGTCACCAGAAAATGAATACTCTATTGCCAAAAGAAGATCTTGAATTACTTTAGAAAAGAAGTGTGGAACAAACAATGTGAACTAGTAATAAAATGGAAAAAAACTCAATAAATTTTCTGAAAAGATAAAATAAGATGGTCCATGAAATCTTATTCAACAAAAAAGATGAAAAAGTTAAGAGAAGAAAGAAAGAAAATGGAAAAAGAATGTCCAGGAAAAGGTTTAACAAGAATAATAATGATTGGAGTTAAAAATGGGATGAAATGGTTGGGTTTTAGGCTTGGTCAGAACTTTGGTCAGTGATCTGCAATAATGATTGCATAGTAGAAGGGTATTCACCCAAACTATAAAGGGAGTGACAAATCACTTCCAAAGTTGTACTTAGAGTTTGACAATAAACTAAGATGAATGAGTTAGTTAGCATTTTAGCTTTAGCGACATTGTAAATAGTATAGTCTATATTATATTTAATAAAGCACACATAACTAACTTGACAGCGGGTTATATAAAAAAAAAAAGTTTATAAGTATTTATAAATATTACTTTTTTTTTTTTTTACTTTTAACTCTTTATTTTTTATTTTTATTTTTACTTTTTAATATTATAAATTTAATTTTTAATTATGAATAAATATTTATTTTATATATAAAATTTGTAAAAACTCTTTCCACTGATCCTTTGACCTCACACAAAAAAGATGTTTGCAAAAAGTTTTTATATTTCTTTGCTAATAAAATCTTAACACTTTCATTAAAACAACTTGAAGTATGACTTCAAGAGTTACTTCTATCCTTTCCCTCTTGTTTACAAACCTCTTCACTCAAAAACTTGACTTCTAGTAACCAATAAAAGTCAAGTAACACCTTTGATACCAATGGCAAGAAAGTTCCCAAAGGAAGAAGAACTGACTGTGAAGTATCTAAATGCCTTTTTAAACTTTGAAGCGAGAAGTATATAGAGGTTTTTGATGACAGAAGGGCTTATTTTTCCTCTTCCAGTCACTATTGGACCTCTTAGAGCTATTTCTTTCATGGTTTTCTGGGGAATTTTGCCTACCTCAGTTTGTCCCTGAATTTTTGGTAGCATAAATCCTCATCAAAGGTGATTAGCTGACATAAAACACGTTAGTTTTTGAAATGTAAACAAGCTCCTATTGGTCATATTCATGTATTCCAATAACATCATTGGTAATTGAAAAGAAGGTTCTAAAAACAGTTGCCCTCAAAAAGTTCAAGTCCCTCAATGAAAACTTTCATGATACCAAAAGACCAAGTGATAGGTAATGTGAATTGCAAACTCCCATCTCTTATCTAAGTTCCTCAAGTAATAACAAAGCTTTAATGAAAAAAAGCTGAGGTCTAAATGCTTTCCTTGAGATATTCCAATCTGATACTTACTTAAATAAAAAACCAGTTGGATTGACTCGTCTGATGCTGCAGATGGTAAAAAAAAAAATTTCTTCTGAGATTCAAGTGAAATAAGAAGACTATTCTAATCAGGCAAATTCCTTTTAAGAAGAGGTTGGTTTTATTTTTGGATTTTTTTGGTGGACCTTGAATTGTTCCCTTTTCCCAATTATTCTTCCCTTTTTACCTTTTTAACTTAGCAATTCATTGGTTTTCGGGCAATCAACAGTGACAAAATGTTGGCAATGATTCTGATAGATAGAGGTTATTACCAATCTATTAGTGGAGTGAAATTTGTTCCTAAAGTCTAACTTAGAGTACTTTTGTATAAAGACGAGTTAGTTGCTTTGTGAAAGTCTGTAAAATATTATAAATTCATTTTCAATTTTTCAATAAAGACACACCATAGTGGCATGATTGCGAATTAAAAAAAAAAAAAAAAAATTTTTTTATATATATTAAGTTAGATTTTTATTAAATATTTAAATTTAATAAAAATAATTTTAAATTTTTTTTATTGATAATAATTTAATATAATTATTATATTTTATCTTTCTTTATTTTATAGTTTGGATCAATATATTTAAAAAATTAAATTTAC
The DNA here is from genome assembly GCA_910592055.1 of Acaulospora colombiana. NCBI lineage: Eukaryota > Fungi > Glomeromycota > Glomeromycetes > Diversisporales > Acaulosporaceae > Acaulospora > Acaulospora colombiana. The sequence goes on along the minus strand of CAJVPT010004370.1, from coordinate 6,140 downwards.
CTATGGATTAATAGTATAATTATTAGCACTTTATAGGTTTTGTAATAAGATGCAGGTTCAAATTTTTCAGGAGGCTAACATAATTTTCTTGACTAAAAGTAGATAGAATCTGATAAGTTATTTATTGGTCTAATTATATCTAATTGATGTTTTCAAGTATAGCTGGTATAGATCAAGATGGTCAACAGTTTTCATTAAAACCTATTTAAAATCAAGATTACTGTAATATAGAATGGTCTATATAAAGATTATTATTAGATTACTATTTGAAATTAAATAAGATAGAACTACATTATCACTTACTAGTAACAAGAAGAATAAATACCTAAACTGATTACATGTTATTAAGAAAGGACTGACTAAAGATCTTATTGGATTTTACAATTTTAAGTATGTATTTATGTTTTGACCTATAGACTTAACAATTGGAATCCTTAATAGAAAAACAAAACTATAGACCATTTTAAATGATTAAAATCCAGGTCTAGAATAAAGAAAATTCAATAACCTAATAACTAAACTACTTTTAATAAAACTGGATTGGAAAAAATTAAGAAATAATTATATAGTTTTCTGATAAGATGTACTTATACATAATTAGTAAATATATAAATAACTATTTATATATTTAGATTATTAATATAAATAGATATATTATTACTTATTAGTATATATATTTTCTATATATATGCAAAAAGTAATATAAGCAGCTGAGCCAAGACAGTTGTCTTATATGAATATATAAGTAATAAACAATTTTTATATTCTAAAAATTTATTTTAGCACTAGTCCAGTTTTAGTAGATTAGTTCCTATCAAAGGATAATAACTAGTCACAAGATGAGTATCTCTCAAAGGAAATTATTTTTATTGAGTTTTGTTTAATAGTGGATTGGTAGTATATCTTAGAAAGTTTTTATATAATAATATTGCATAAATATAAATAAAACAAGGTTAAGCTAGCATTATAAAAAAAAATTTTTTAAAAAATCAAATTTATTAATAATAAAATAGATATTAATTATACTTAAAAATAAATTATATTTACTATTTCTATTATAAATATTATTTTTTTTTTTTAAAACCCTAGGTCAGGCTAGATATGTGTACTTTATTAAATGTTTGTATACTATATATTTTAAATAATTTGCTAAAGCCAAGACTTTACCTAATGCACTTGTTACTGTTTTAACTTAATATATCAAAACTCTAAGTACAACTTTGGAAGTAATTTATCGCTCCATTAATGGTTCAAATGAATACTCTTCCAACCCTTAACATTATTGCCTGCAGGTCACTACTGCAGATAACTATCCATTATTTTGATCAAGCTTAAAACCCAACCACTTCATTCTATAAGTAATACCTTTGAGTAGAATTTCTTTTAGGCTTTTATTTTCTTGAGTTCCTTCCTCTGGCAGAGGATCTTTACTTTTTGAAAACTGATAGTTTTAAGTCCCTGTGGATATTTCCATTTGATTATCTTCTCACATCTTTTGTTTCAAATCTTTTTCCTTATTTGGTTGCATACTCTTATTTGTATCTTTGATATTTATCTTCTTGTATTATTACTAATTCTTTTTCTATGGCATTTCAGATTTGTTATTTTTAGGATTAAGTCTCTTCTTACTAGCCCCGTGCAAAAATTTAGAGTGTCCTGACTGGTTTTTGAGATCTGTTCTACCAGTTTAGAGATCTATTTATTCACTTCGGCCATTTCTTCTTTATTATGGATAATCAACCTTGCATATTTTTCTTTTGCCTCTTTTTTCCTCTCTTATAAGGGTCCTCTGAAATATCTAAGAATCCCATCTTATCCTTTATTTCATGTTTCTTGTAATTGTTTTTTATATGCTGGACACTCTAATAAATATTCAAAAGTTTCACTTTGCTGGCTACATGCAATATATTTCACTGATTTGTAAAGGTCGGGCCTTCTAGTTGCCAGTTTGTTCAGAGTTGGTAACTCATCATTCATTGGTTTTATGAGAAAGCTTTTTCACTGTAATTGTTTAAAGGAAATGTCCCAGGTGTGTTCTTCTTTCATTCTTTTCCATACAAGGTTCCAAGTATGATCTTGTTGTTCTACAATTTGATGGCTCTATCTTTTTTTGATTCTGTTTTGTTATATTCACTAAAAGGCAGTTGTTTTATTGTTTACTTTTTTGACAAACTGTCTTATTGGGTCATCCAGCATCTTTTCTTGCCATCTAATTTCTGTGATAATCTTGTATAAGGTCAGCTCTTTCTATTCTATTGCTAGGAGTTTCAGAGCTTCTTTGGCTAGGACATCTGCTTCTTTATTGTAAGGATCATTGGAATGTACCTTAACCTTGATAAGTTGCAGGTTTATAGTCTTTTTCTTTACCAATTCTAATATTCGTGTCCACAGAAACCTGTTTTTTTCTTTTAACCATCTTTTGTGAGTTTGCTTTGGATCTTCTCTTTCTATTGTTTTCCACTTGGAGATATAGACCTGGCTATCTGTGTGAATTTTTACGTCACTATCCACTGGAACTACCAGAAGTATTGTGACAATTGCTACAAGTTCAGCATATATTGAGAAGGGCCAATTGTCTACTCCTGTCTGAAATCTACTTTCTCTACCCATATTTCCTATCTAGATCCATGCTACTCCTATTTTTATTTCTTCCTTTTCATGATTAATAAGTGATCCATCGGAGTAGAAGATTAATTTTTTAATATTGGATCCTAGGTTATGTTGAAGCATTTCTATTAGATGGTTCTGATATACTCCTTCTATAACATTGTCTCTAATGATGACCTCTTTTCATCTTTTGATATCTACCCAATTCACTATATTGATTGGAGCTAAAATTTGAGGGTTTGGATCCATGCTAGTAACTTTTTTCATTGTCCCTTTTAGTGATGTCTTAGAGCAGGGAATTGTTTGTTCTTGAGCTCTTCTGGTTGACTTTCTTGTATTGAGATATGAAACTTCATATACATCTTTCATATCTTTTTTTAATATATATCTCCCTTCTTGTTTTGTACCCTCTGAGCATTCTGGATACCTTATTAATATTGTCATTTGAGTATTATTATTACTACAGCAATTGAAGTGTTCGACATGGACTTTGTATTCTATCTTTGTCTATTGTAGTTTTCCCCAGATTATGTTATGCCCAGCTTTTTTTATAATTATCCATAGTTTTTGTCGTTTGTCACAGTCTGGATTAATTACAACATATTCTGGTTTCCACTTTGTCCAATCTCTTTTCACGTACTCATGAGTTGACCTACCCTATTACTTGAAAGAATTTTGATTAAAGCTTGAAACCATTCAGAAATAGGATCTTTACTAGTGTTCTGAAATAGTTGGAGCATTCGTCAATCCCTAATTTCTTTAGTAGCTTGATCGATTAGCTGATCTACATACAGCAGTTTATTATTTTTTAGTAATGGTATGGCTTTTCTATATTCTTATAATGTAAGGTGTTCCTTAATTAAACTATTTCCCTTGCTCTATTCAAAGATTTCTTGCCATTTTCAACTGTAAAAAATTATTTCTATGTCTTTAGCCAACTTCATTACTTAGAGCATGAAGTTTCCTTTATTTGATAGGTGATTTAGAGAGTTGCATGTTAATAGGTTAAGCAGTTCCCAATTTTTATCTGTGCTTGTTTGAGTCAGATAATTGTTATGATTCCTATGGGACCAGAATCATTTAGTCTATTACCTAATCCTATTATTTGACTTTCTCATTGAAGCATCCAGATGGTTGTGAATCTTTGGATAATATATTACACTATTAAGTATAGATCTACATAGAATACTCTTGTTTTTGAAAAGCTTTCTATATACTGCCATTAGAGTGTTACATATTTTCCAAGATAGTATACTATGCTGTATCTTAAATTCTATCCTTGGAATTAGTATCTTGTTTAGAATATATAGGGTTTGTTTATCTGTTAATTTCTTGCTTTTAAGAGCTCTGGTCACTACGTTGATCTCTTTTAGCACTCTCTCTTTGAGTTCAACTGCAGTTTTTTGATTGCCAGTCCAGATTTCTAGAAATTTTATATGTTCCGCCCTGCTGAGCTCCTTTATTACTTCTTTTTCTATACTGACCTGAACTTCTTCTGGATAGCAATTAGAATTGTTAATAGTAATTAGAATTGATTTATTACTATTTATTTGAGAATTGTTGACTTTGTAAATAACTCTTGCAGTTTCGAGGATTTTTTCCATATCTTTTTTGATCTTGCTATCCATGTCATATCATCCATGAAGGCTATAGCAGTGTGTCTTGATTCTAGCCTTTTTGTGGTCTGTCCTTTGAGATCTATTATAAATATTAAAAAGAAAGAAATTTCAAAAAATTTATATACTATTCTTAAAATAAATAATAATATAAGTGCAAATAATAAAATTTATAAGTAAAATATAAAAAATTTTTAAATATATATACTATATATATATATTTTTTAAACTACAACTGGTATTAAATATTAGCTCTTTATTAAATTAGCTTAATATTAATAGATAATAAAATTCTTAATATATATCAATTATCTCATACAAACTATATATTTTTATATATATATGATTAATGATAACCTATTGTGATTTATTTTGCAGTAGTGACCTGCAGGAAATGATGTTAGAAGTTGGAAGGGTCTTTACCTGAATCTCTAATGGAATGATAAATCACTCCCGAAGTTGTACTTAGAGAGATAATTCAATCCAAATAAGTAAGTTAGTTAGTGATTTAACTTTAGCATTTCATTTAATATGTATAGCTTACAAATATTTAATAAAGCACACTTAACTAACCTGATAGAGGGTTAAAAAAAAAAAAACTTATTGTGATTTATTCTAGATAGATCTACTACTACTTCTTAAATAGATAGACTTAGCTAAAGGTCAAATAATTAATATATAGTTATTAACAGTTAGAATAGACTAGTTAATATTGAGCTTACAAGATTTTTATTGTTTTATTAAGCTAGTCTTTTTTTGTATATATCCAATGGAATATACAGTATAATACTCTTTAATATTCTTAGATATTATTTACTTAAATATCAGAAGAGGACATGTAACCTTTTTTGTTACCATCTGTAACAAAAGTCAAATATCTCTCACTAAGAAACATTAAAATTTTTAAATTAATAACTATAAAAAAACTATACATAATTGTTCTCCATTATCTAAATCATTGATTTATAATATTTCTTGACCTTTGTCCCTGTTGAAATGAAGAGCTATGAATTTTGTTTCTTAAAAATGAATATAAGTGATTTGCAAAATTTTATATATTAAATATTTTAGGGACCTATCAAATTCACAACTCTTTACATTGATCCCCAGTTTTCTTAAAAATTTCCTTTTTTGATAATTTTATTGAAAAACAAGAAAAGCTAGCTTTACACACACAAGAAAACACTTTATATACAAAAACCTTTGCTCTCAAGCAATCTTTATACTATATACAACCAATCGGCAACAAATATCAAGAAGATTTAAAGAAAATTTATCTTTCCTGCACAAAGTTTCTTTTTTTATAGAGAAAAAAAAAACAAGAATACTGATTCATAGTAAGCTTTTTGAAACCCAACCTCAACTTCACAAGCTCTCAGCCAGGCCAATGCAGGATAATACCTTTTTTGACATCAAGAGAAGTTTTGCAAACAATAACTCAAGCCGATGAATCAGTTTAAGTTCAAAGTTTACAACACCTAGGAGGATGTCCAAGCCTCTTTTGCTCAACAGAATAGAGTTTCAAAAACAATACAACAACTGATTACATCTAAAATACATAATGCAAAATCTGTCACATTTGTGTTTTTATAACAACAAGCTTACATGATAAATATAAACTTCAAAACAAACATGTTTTGTTTACAATACCTCACATCATATTTTCAAATAAAATCTATGATAACAAAACAATAACAGTTTATTTTGGTGATACATAAACTTTAGACCATATCATCTATCAAAACAATCAATAAGTTTTTCCACATTACGTGATCTAGACATGTCAATGAAAAGACATAGGATAATACAAGTGATGAAAAAAAGGGAAGCACATATTATGGATACACTGATCTGACTATCAAACAAATTTGATCAACATAAAAAACTTTGGGCAACACAAGCTATTTTCAATATAGC
>CAJVPT010004369.1:0-13579 GCA_910592055.1 Acaulospora colombiana | reverse complement strand
CATCAGTTCAACTGGAACACAATATACACTCACGAAATAAATTTTTTAGGGACAGGTAGAGCCTTGGCAAATTAGCTTAGTATATACCAGTACTTGGCAATAAGCCGCACGGTAGGATACATTCCTTAGTGAGTTTAATTAGATAGACAGAGAGATAAATTTGTATATAAATAAATTTGTACATACTCATCCTATAAAATCTAATAAACAAGGTGTAAGCCACCCAGTTAAAAAAATATATATATATATATATAAAGAGGTGTATACATTTTCTCAAAAACTAGCAAGAAACAGAAAAAAACATTTGCAAGTAAAAAAAAAATTCCTAGATAAGATACCTGACAGTAGAGATAGTAAAGTAATAAAAGTAAAAAAAAGTAAAATAAAAAATCGACAAAAATTGAAAAAAGTTTTTTTTATTTATTGTTCAATCATATTTTTCTACTATAGATCACTTTTACATTAATCAATTTTTACCAATTACTATCTATCTAAACAATTACAGCAACTTGCATCAATTGGTCTACATCAGTATAATATTGGATAATATAGTAGCATTGTTATATAAGTGCTATAATATATAGGTTATTTGCTTCATTAAAATTTTTTTTTTTATCTTCCTCTACAATTGTAAAAAGATGTTGGTTTATTACAATCCATTGGAAGAGATTTTGTTTTACTTTTTCAGATTCATGTATTCACTATATAAAAAATAAATTTTAGCATGGTTTTAAATTTAGTAAATATATTTATACTGACTATTATAGTATTAAAAAATTTTTTGATTAAAGATTTATTGGAATGTAGATTTATTTTTATTAGATAATTTTTTTCTAGATGTTTGAAAAGATTAGAAGTGCTACCTCTATTACAGATATATTTGATGCTGCAATAATTGCAGGAAACTTTTTTACTTTTATTGAAATCAGAATTCTTTGTAAAATGATTCCATACTTTATTTCTATAATTTATTTTATTACTTAATGATGTCTCCATAAAACTACTTATAGCAACATTATTGGCATCACTCAATTCATAACTATCTAAACTAAAACTTTTATCATTTATTTCATCAAAATTATTAAAAGAACTATCATATTCTATTTTATTTTTTTGATTTAAATAATACTAGTAATATTGCAAAGAAAATAATATTGTAAAAAATATCACAAAATTTTAAAGAAACATGTGTAGGCATTAAAGGAATATAAAAAAAAATCCAAGTTTTTTTTTAATTACCTTAAATAGCTTTATTTAAATATAGTTAAATTGCTGAATTTTGTTTGTATCTGGCTAGATTTTAAAACTTGAAATCTGATCAGTTTAAAAATTTCGAATTTGATTAAATCGAATTTCAAAACTTGAAATCTATATCTGATTCAAATACAAATAAATCAAAAAATTTAAAATCTGATCTGATCTGTTTGAATCAAATCCATAGATTATTCAGTCTCGAATAAAAATTACAATCCCTATCTAAAAGTAAAAATCTTCAAGAACTCTTATAGAATATTGATAACTGATTTTTTATTAGCAAACTTAACATAAAGTATTCTAGAATATTCTATAGTTCTATCCAATAATATATAACTATTACTTTTGAAGAATACTTGAGTTTTTTTAAGATAATATAGTTTAATTGTTAGTAAAACTAATTATATAATTATTATTATTAAACAGAAGATAGCCAGCACACATACATTAATTAAAATGAAAAGGATCATGGACAAACAAGCACAATACATAATTAACCATGTCTTAATACCCAGTATAGAATATTTGTGCAATGACATAGTCCTAACCAGACAAACCTGCAATTAGCTAATGAGCAAACTGGCAACAATTTTCAAACACAAGATAGGACTTGCAAACACAATACTTAACAGCATGCTATATAACAAGCTTGAATACAACATAATGAATATATGGGATAGACAAGTACAGCTACATGCCAACAACTAATGCATCAGAGTGAACCAAAACAACATTACAGGAGACATAATACATCATCGTTTACAGACAGTACAAAATATGTTCTGGTCAACCAAAGAAATATATAATCATATACAAGCTTCACTCTTAGAACCAGGGAGAAACCTCACACATGATATAATTTGGATGCTCAGAACACACGGTTTCCCATTTCACAAAGTCAAAGGAGTTAGCTTTCAGACTATAAAAACAATAGACACTACAATCGAGGAAATAATCGATCCAAAACTTTACAGTAAAATCTGCTCCAACCTAAAAAACATAATATCCTCTTCACAGGACAATTGCTCAATAGTAATAGAGAGAAATTGTTACACTGGTGCCAAATCATAAGAATCTATCGCAAATCAGTACCAGGGCCCACCCCAATATGGTTCTTCACATTACAATATAAACTGCAATCATGGATCATCAACAAACAACAAGGGCAAATTAACTGCTTCCAGTAATGTACACCAACAGTAAACATACACACAGCGAAGCCACATTGGATAGCAATGAAAAAGAACACTGAGCTAATCATCGGAAGAAAACAAAGAAAGGTAGATAACAACTCAATAGTATACAAACACTATACACAGGCACCTGATAAATTTCCTCTAAGTGAATGCACAGATTGTAACATAAATTAACAGACACAGTTCAACTCCACATGTGCTTTTACAGTAAGCAGACAAAATATCATAACCATTTCAGTACAATGTAGCAAAATCTCAACATGACCAAATATCCTAAAACAGGACAACATATTCAGAAGTAGAGCCTCACTAAACTCAATATCCACTATGCTCGCAGAACAGGATCACAGACCATTAAAACATAACATAGAAGTGCAAATACCTATAGAAAACAAGACAACAGAACAGACCGGCAAAATACTAATCGCAACCCCCCTATCTCAGAGGAATTAACCACAATTATGAGGCAAATACAAAATGAAATCAACTTCGAAATATATACCGATGAATCCATGTCATGCCATGGCAACCAATACTACATGGGCTTCAGATGGATAATAATAACTAGGGAAAACCAAGAATTTCACTTCCAAGGACAAATAGAAAACTTCCTTTCATTAACTCGAGCAGAACTAATAGCTATTTTAACAGCAATCAGTACACTGCCCTCATATAGCAGAGCCAATATTCACACAAACAGCTAGGCAGCAATCAACAGTATTCAAAAAGTGATAATGACAAACCATATATATAATCTGAGGAAACAAAAGAACCTAAGAATCCTTCAACCACTCAAGGATATCATCACAGGTAACCATCTAAAAATTGACCTACTCAAAGTCAAGGCTCACACAAGCAACAAATACAATGAACAAGCATATAGACTAGCTAACATAGATACAAACCTGGGCATGGTACCAAAACACAAAAAAACTGGCACCCATCTCACAAAAAACTCACAATTTACACCACTCCTTAAATGGGACAACAACATGCAGAAGTTCCTATCAAAACTATGGCCAAAGAACTAACAAAGGCAACACATCTGGCTAGATGGAGACTTTTGAACAGAACAAGAATTGAATTCAGCAACCGAATTATCAAACACATAAACTGGCTCTCAACAATGTCAAACCTGCAACCAACCAGAATGAGTGAACAATAAACTAATGGAAGAGATCAACAACAAAGGAAGTTCAACCTCTACCTATGGAATGAAGAACTCCCAACAAAAACCAAGTTGTATCAGAGACTTCCTGACCTATATAAAGATGACAAATGCATAACCTGTGGATCTAAAAAGACAAATATATATCCATTCATGTGCCAAAGCCAACGTCAAAAGATAGAAGCACACTTAAGGAACACAATTATTAACAATGTTAGACAGCATAGCGAGAGTAAAGACACTGAAGAACAGATCAACAACTACCTAAGAAATAACTCCTTGAAGTACACTGAATACCTCAAATATACAATCAAAGGAGCTATACTCAAAGAAATATACAGCTTAATAGCCAAATGTGTGACAAACACCCAACTAAAACAAAAATGTATCAAAGAAATCAGACAAGAAACCAGTGAATACCTCTACAACACCTGGACTCAAAGTTGTGAAGAATTTCAGAAATGGAAAATACAATAAGGCATCACATGCAAAATCGAAAGAACAGCCAGATACAACAATCCACAGAAAAATATATAGCTCACTATACTGGATAGAAACATAAAAGATCAATACATTGATCTAACGAACAATTACATAAAACAATACATAAAAAATATCATACACCCCTTCCACATTTTCACAATTTTATATAGTGCTAGTCCAGCCTTGGCTGGTTAGCTTCCTTTAAGATGGTAAGAGGCCGAGTTGAGTTCTTCTCTATCGAACTAGTTTGGTTAACATAGGTAGTTCTAGCATAATCAATATGTACATTTCTACTTAATCCAAATAAAATAAGGCTAAGTCAGCGTTTCAAAAAAAAAATATATATAATTATTATTATTATTTATTTTAGTTTATATTCTCAAATGTCATATAACTAAATTATATATTTAAAGGAGAAAATCTTTCCTTTGGAGACTTTCTAAAATTTATTCAACAATAAAATTACCTTTAATCCAAAATTTGCATCTTCTACCTAAATCAACAGTTATAAATCTCTTAATTTATTATTGTCTACACTAAAAACATTTGCATATTACATTAGAAGTTGAACTTGATGTTTCTCTTTACTAATTCTCTATCTTTATCTGATTATTAAGAGATAAATTGGATAGGTAATTAAGTTATATAATATTTGAAATTATAAACTAAGATAAATAATAATAATTATTATACTATTAATTTTACTAGAATATTAAGCTATATTATCTTAAACAGAATTTAAGTATCCTTTAAAAATAATAATTACATGTAATAAAATAGGACTATAGAATATTTTGAAGTACTTTATGCTAAGTTTCTAATAACAAAATCAACTAGAATATTTTAGAAATATTTTTAAAGATCTTTGCTACTTTCAGATAATCAAAAGAATTGTGAGATATTGATCTGAAGTACTGGTATTATCTTGGGTGCTAGAGAGATTATATAGTATTTTCAACTAATCCTTAAGTTTCACGAATTAAGCATCAATTAGTAATTGAAATTTGACTATTATTATATTATAGATATTTCTAGGAATCATTTTTTTTGTTCTCATAATTTGTTCTATTTCAGTTTTTTTAAAAACGAAGTAGATTCAGATACAAGCTAATTTATAATATACAAATACTTGATTATGCAAAAAACTATATTGATAACAATTTATTACTTGATCCAATAATTCTCTAAAAGATAAGTATACATCAAGGTTATTTGTGAATTTTTGATCCTTGTTATCCATTATAAGTATTGTTAACCTTAATTAATAGCTATATTTCTCTTTAGTTATTATCTATAGTTCTTGTCTATCATATTAATTAGTTATATTTTTAGATTATGTAATACATGTAATACAAGGTGTATCTTATGGCTTATAGAGTAGATCCAATCATTAGAACAAAATAGTAATTTACATAATATACATTATTTAATTTCTTTATTCTATTATAATATCTTTTCTATATTTAACTAATAGATTATTCAAGTGAGCAGATTTGATATATTGACCTGATTTGGCAAATCTGGCAGATTTGGTTACTTTGATTACTTTGGTTATCAAATAATTAATATTCAATTATATATATAAAGGTCAGCTATTTAAAGTAATTGACCTAAGGTTTTATCTATTGAATTTTCTTACCCTTAATTTATTTTTTGAAGCTGACTCAGTCTCCAGTTGGTTTTTATTTAACTTTTACTCAGATATTATATTGTCCTATCTTATTTCAGAGCTAATTAGGAATCAGATTATACTAGCATGTATATTATTATTATTATAAAAGATACCTTTTGGTTTAGATCTTCAAATGAACCTCCATGACTTGTTACCTTCCTTTCAGAAAACTAACTTGCCTAGGCTGAGTTAGCACTATTTTTCTTGGGTATTCATAAGAACAGGAATTTGAAAGTTTTTGTTTTTTTCCAATTTAAACCAATTATGTTTGTTGGTTTCCCTGGGTGGTTTTTCTGTGTTTTGGCTTCATTTGCCTCTTGCTCTCTTTTCAGTTTTTGTGATCCCTTGGATTCTTTTCCATTCTTCCATTGCCTTACATTTCTATATCCAGATTTTTTTTATAAAGGTTTAAATTTCTTCGAAGCATCCTAAGAGGGTGTGCTTGACTTGTTTTTTGAAAATCCTGGTCCAGTCTTGAACTAATTTTGCAATGTTCTTGGGAATTAGGCTCCTGGCTATCATAATAGTCCAGTTGTTTTATCTGTTTTGTTCAATCTTCTTGACCTATTTCTGGATCTATGATTTACTTTATTTCTCCCTACTTTGGAAGTAGATTGATATAACCTCTAGTATACCCAGTTTGAAATCTATTTTATTCTCTTTGCATGTATAAATATGAACTTGGTCCTTACTGGCTGCATTGCACCTGATGCATCTGCTAGACCTCTATAAATCCTTTCTTCTAGCATAGAATTTAGCCATGATTGGTATCTCCTGTATCCAGGACTTCAGTTTGAATGTTCTTCATTGATAGTCCTCTATGTCTGTCAGTCTCACAGTTATCTTTCTATAATGTAGATCGTCCACTATTGCTTCCCAGTCAATCTCTTCATTGAAAAGCATTAGGTCTTGATTTCTTTTCAAGCTGCACCACTCCATGATCTGTTCATTTATATAGTGATTATAAACTACTTCCTTGCTGTTGAGGTTAGTAACTACAACTTTGTATGCTAGCACTAGCTCATTTTTGTTAAGTGATGTGACATCAAGGCATATAGTTTGCCATTTGAGTCTAGCTCACTTGGCTTCGCTATCCACTTTGATAAGGATTGGAATACCATTGGAGTACCATTCCTTCAGATTTTTTTGACTTTGATTTTAATATCCTTTAGCTGCATGAGATCTTTTGTGTATTCAATGAGTCTTACTATTTTTCTCTTATTTCTTGTTGGGTCCAATGCTGTGACTACTATCTGGCTATCTGTGTTCAAAGTTACTTCTGTTCTATGCGGGAGGAAAATAAGGGCTACTATAATTGTATTGAGCTTAGCCTCATTCGGTGATATCTTGCATTGAATATTGAAAGATGCGATTTCTATTTCTTCATCTGATTCAAAGTTCTCGATCTGGAAGACAATAGTGTGGAATTTCTTAAAGCTACTTGCATCTATTGTGACTTTGATTCTTTGCCATATTTCCATGTTTTATTGTAGTTAACTGATTCTTTCTTTGGTTGCCTTATTCTTAATCCACTCAGTCCAGCACTTTATGCGAACATGTTTAGAAATATAGATATCATTGAAATCCTGGGGTTTGGAACTTTTTTGCTGATCCAGTCTAGTTTTGATACTTTGCAGTGATGCTAAAAGCTTGGTTTCTCTGCTTCTGCCTTGGTGTGTGATATTCTGTCTGTTATTTTCTAGGATCACGATTATGCCTTTATTTGGGATTTCTATGATGCAAATATCATTGGTGACTATTCTGTTACAATCACATCAGATGCATGGTGTTATGTATAATGAATGTGACTGTCAGATAAAATGTCTTATAGTAGTTATGTTGATATTCTTCTTCTTTAGTTTTTCAATGAGTAGTTCTTTCTTCTCTGCAATTTCCTCTGCACGAATCCAAGTTAAATTATGTTTTTTTGGGATCTGTTGCTCCACCTTTCTATCCAGACCATGTTATGGAAAGGTAAGCCTTGTCTTGAAATTTAGATTGATTGTTCCTATAGTTAATTTGTTAATAACCTCTTTATAGAAGCGGGTTCATCTTTCTTGTACATTATGATACTCGTATAGTATATCTGGGTCCAGCTTATTGTCTTAATCTTGTTGTAGTTAATAAACTGCTCGATTCATCTGAGATTACTAGCTCTGAGTTTGTTTCTATAATTATCATATTATTTTCTTTCCATGTATTTTTTTATTGATATTAGTTCATCCTTCGTCATTATATCTTTGCATCATTTGTCTCTGAAAGAGAAACCTTGCTTCTGTATGCAGATGAGAACATTTTGTATGAAGTTCTTGCAGCTGAGTAAATTTTTGAACATACCTTCAGGATACTTGTCTCCATCCAAGCTGCCTATTGAAGGTTTGCCAATCTTTCTTTGCATAGTTTACCAGCATGATTAGCTACCTTGTAAAGTTTTTCAATAATAGTCAGATGCTTCTGAAGCATGTGGTTTTTAAGGCTGAACATGTTGTAGCCTAGGTTACTGTGAACAATCAAGTTCAGAGCAGAGATAGGAAAACACATTTTATGTTTAATTATCCTTCTTAGTTTTCTGTCGACGAGGTTGGTTTTGACCTCTATTAAATAAAGATCTTGGACCAAGTATTCCAACTTTGGTGGGATTACATGGTTGACTAGGTACTATGTTTGCTTGTCTGAGACTTTTTTCCAGAGCAAGTGACTGTGAGGTTTGAGGTTATTTGGTGAAACAGATTTGTTTAATGTTTCTTTCTTTCATCGTGATCGAACCAGACTCTCAGATATCGAACTGCATTGATAGATACTCTGATCGTGTCTTTTTTGAAGATTGTTTCAGACTCCCATTTGTTGTTAATTATGATGAGTTCTGATTTATTCAGATTTACTTTGAGCAAAGTTATAGAAGGAGCTGGCAATATTAGTGAGGACTTCTAGTTGTTTGGGTTCCTAGCAATCCATACCATATTATCTATATGTACTATGACTAATGTATTAGTAGTGCCACAGGATATGGTGAGTTGTGTCCTTTCATAAGTTCTGGTGAGACTTCTGTATTCATGCATCTTGTTGACTTTGCAGATCAAGGGGCCATATTATATGTACCAAAGTAGTGGTGATATAGCATCATCTTGGTTGATCCCATTTCTGATTGTATAAGGGTTGATGGTTCCCAATTCTATAATCATTGTATTTTTTCAATTGTTGAATCCTTCCATGATAATGTTGATGAGGGGCTCTGAGAATTTGATTCTTTACATGGCCTTTACCAGAGTATGCAGGTCTACATTGTCATATGCCTTGCTCATATCTTAAAAGAGGATCCAGAGTTATTTGTTGTTCTCTCTTGCATTTTTAATAATTGAATTAATAGCGAAAATGGGCTCCACGGTACTCGTATCTAATAGAGTAGCCCAGTTGTATTCAGACAGTATTTTGTATCTTATCAATATGTTAAACAACCTATTAATCAGTCCTTTGGTAAAAATCTTTTAACTGATTCTAGGAGCATAATGGGCTTGACTTTAATGAGATCATTGCTCCAGTCATATGTCTTTGGGATTGGGTATATTGTTCCTTCTTTCTACTCCCCAGGCATTTCTCCCTTTTGAAGAATTGCATTGAAGATTGCCTACAAGCTCTTGATCATCTTTGGACTGAGGTATTATAACATTAATTATGGGATCTGAGAGGGACCGGCGTTGATGCTTTGCTTGTCTTGAATATGATATTAACTATTTCAAGTGTGGAGAAGTCTTTAGTGACTCTTTTGTATCAACTTGCATCAATTCATTGTAGTGATTTATATTCCTCCTGACATTCCTATGGAAATCACTTAGGGTGAATTTCTTGGTTCATTTCTCGAAATGATTCCATACTAATACTCTAATATCCTTCTTATCAAGGATAATGTCTGGCTTATCAGCCTTTACTATCAGCTTGTTTAATTTGATCTTATGTCTCTTCCTTTCGAGAAAGCTGTTTATTATCTTTTTTTTGTCTATGGAGGTGATTATTGACGGCTTTCTTGACCCTTTCACTGTTTTCATTACACAGTTATCTGTGTGAGGTATAATTGATGTTCTTTACTTCCTCAATTACCCTAATTCTGGCTGCTTCAAAGTCCCTTAAGTTTTCTAAATCTTCTAGGAGTTCAAGTCCAATGCTCCATGCTAGGTTGTAATCCTTTTCATAACTTCTTTTCCTGGACTTTTGCTTACCACTTCTGCCAGGAGTTTCTTCAATTGACAGAGTCCAATCATCTTAGTGGATGGGATTCTGATACATCTCTCTTGTTTATTTTGTGTCTTAACCTGCATCTTCTTGAACTTTTGTATGTATAGACTTGTCACTTTGAGAATTATCTCTCTTAGACTATACCATAGCTTGTTAGCACTCATCTCTGGCTCAGTTAACCTCTTACGGGTTTCAAGCTCTTTTTCTATATGTCCAATCTACTTCTTCCAATGTACCAGGTCCATACCTGCCCAGTTATACTGAGCATTAGATGCCTTTTTAATGTTTCTCTTCTTCCTAAGCAGAGGGAAGGACATCTGTATTTTAGTGAATATGATTCCATGGTCACTTTCATATATCAGTTTATACTGATTCTTAATTTCTACCAAGAGGAGTTTCAAGTGTCCATTCTATGTTGTCTATATCTGATCAATCCTGCTTGCTGTTTTCACTTCTACTTCCCAAGTGTACTTTTTTTTTTGTGGGTTTATTACTCGAAATGTATCTAATATGTTGCAGATCTTAAGATCATTTTTAAGATACTGTTCAATGATACCTTGTTCTCAAAGTGATAATGCTTGCTTGAGAATCTGTTTATGCATATCATGTTCCCATTGTTTAGGTCTCTTGTCACGATAGTTTCCCAGTTTGTTTTTATCTTTTGGCGGGCCACATTATTATTTTTTTTTCAAAATGTGGTCTATTGGAATGTTTCGCCAGTGAGTATAGATCTACAATTCTTAAATATTTCTTATATGGGAATGCCAAGTTCAGCATAATCACCCTTCTTACTATAACTTCTTTGTTTACTATCCTTTTTGCCAGTTTGGGTCTAAGGATTACTCCCACACCTGTGCTTTGCTTTTGATCTGAATTGGTCCAGTGACACTGTATTTCTCAGTTTTTCAATATTTTATGTGCGATCATTCCAATTTGTTTCAGTACTAATAATGATATCACAATTCATTTCCTACATTAATCTATCCAAAAGGTCTTATTTGTATTATGAAGCCCATATCTGTTGGATTCAATATTTCTGTGATGTTTTTTTCCATTTTCTGAGTATTATCCATAAATTTTTTTTGATTATTAGGTTTGTTAATCATAAGATTATTATTGATTTTGATGTCAGTTGTCTTCAGGGAGCCTATGGCCTCAAGTGCTCTCTGCATGTTTGCTTGTATGTTCTCTATCATTTTGTTGATCTGTTGCTGTCATTCGCAGATGTTTGCTGTTTCCTAAGTTTGGAAGGGGACTTCTAAACTGCTAGCACTGTTTCTTCATGATGCATCCAGCTCTTTTTCACCATTGTTTGAGTTTTGTTCTATCTCTTCGTAATATTTCTGATTGTATGCTTTCAAGTTGATAATCCTTTTATCCAAGTCTATTACCATTTCCTTGAGGCTTGCAGTCTCTTTCTATATAGTTATAAGCATTGCTATGATTTCGCGGGTGTCCGGAAAGTGTTGTGTATGTCCCTATTGATGAAGAAACTGTTTCTGCTACTTGTACTGAATTTGTTCCTGATTCATCCTGTCCTGTTGTTTGCTGGTTGCTTGTACCACTACTGCATATAATGCTGGTTTGGCACTTCTCTTGTTGTTTGGGGAGGTGTTTACTCTAAGTTCATCCATTCTGGCTGGTTTTATTTGCTCTAAATTTGTCCATACTTTTCAGTCTGAGTATGGTTGAAATCCCTTTATTGTTTCCTCCATTCTTTGATGGGATATTCTCTGATAAGGTGTGTTGTTGCATTGCAGATGAAGCATAGTGGTGTGTTGATGGGGATCAGGGAGATGGTAGTCTTGCCTAGGGTAAAGATCAAATCCTTGACTATGAAAAGATCTTCTCTTGTTTCGAAACTTACCATGGTGAATTTCTTGAAACAGTATCTTGTTGAGCATATACGAGATATATAGTATATGCATATCTTCATCTTCCTTAGGGACTGTTTGAGGTCTCATGCCATAATACCCAGTAATAAGTTAATCAGTTTGGCTACTATGCCGTGTCACTCTCTCATCTGATCTATAGATTAGTTGGTATCATTTATCCTGACCGCATTCTTTTTGATGAGGATACTGCACCATTTAACTAGTTTCTCCTTAACTGACTATTCTTCAAAAGTGATAGTAACATACTGCCACAGATTCTATGTTCTCATACTTATTCCTGATATGTTGCCAAATTTGGCAAAATGCTGCCTGACCTCCACAAGTCTTGTATTTAGGGTATGTCCCAGACCACTATGAATTTACTCTTTTCAATCATCTGTCTGTTGATCTGCATGTATATAAGCTTATTGTCACCTAAATTTGGTAACTCTATTCTGGTTGCGTCATTTGCTACTTATTAATCTCCAAAAATCATGATGATTCAGGTACCCTCTTTAGTGTGTTTACTATGGATTGTGATAAGTCTTAGGGGGAGTTAAGTACTTTGGTTAAGTAAATGATCTTTGCATCATTGTTCAGGCCTGGAGTGATATTGGCATTGATTCTTACTTTGAATCTTTCTCTTCCATATCTAGTTTCTGTATTAACTGATATTCTTGGTCTTGGTTTATTGATAGGAAGGGTTATCTTGTTCTTATGGTCTACTACTGTCCAACACTCCTCATTGTTTCCTCTGGCAGCTGGTTCACTCTACTGCTCATCATTTCATGTTTCAGAAGGATTACTTATTTTCTTGTGTGTATTCCTAATTCAGAAACCTACTTGCCTGGATTGGGTATTCTATTGAGGGATCTCTGGTTTCACTTTCTACTTTCTCCATCTGTTCGCTTCACGTTTGTTTTATCCAGAAGGTTTCCATTCTATATTTATGTTCACTGCACCTGTGGAGGTGTTTATCTATTCTTTCTGAGAGTTTGTTTTTTCATTATCCTGGTTAAATTCTACTATCAACATTATTGATGTCTAGTCTATATATTGGTAGGCTTCTTGACATATAATTGGTTATAAAGGGAGGCAACTTTTTTGCTTCTTCATTCAGCTCTCTGTTTTCTTTCTATTTTCTGTTGTTCGAGTTGCAAAACTTTAGAGTTTCTGATATTAAAAGCCATTTTTCTATTGTCAAGGTTGTTGTGCCTTAAGTAATTGGGAAAGAGTTAATTTTCTTATCCTTAATATTATATATCTCTAATAAACCTTCTAATTAAATCAAATCATGCAAAGCCTTTTTTAATGTGTTTGTGTAATCTCTACTATCCTTGAATTATCAACTTTAGTATACCTTGACCAAGATATTCTCTTTCAATTTAAAGTGAATTGCTGCTATAGTTGTCTCATCTATCTATCTAATTTGGAGGTTATTGAATAGGTTAACAAATTGGTGAAAACTATAAAATTCACTCTCTATAAACTATTCTCTAGGAACAATTAAGAAGCCTTGCTTAGTATTAAAGATATTTATTTAAAAAGTGATTCAAGAATCCAAAGTTTTTTTTTTTTTAACTGAGTGGCTTACACCTTGTTTATTAGATATTATTATGAGTACATACAAATTTATTTTATACAAATTTAACTCTCTAGCTACCTAATTAAACTCACTAAGGAAAGTCCTACCGTGTGGCTT
>CAJVPT010004368.1:0-13582 GCA_910592055.1 Acaulospora colombiana | reverse complement strand
TGGTTTTTCCAAGAAAATTGCCAAAAAAGGAAATTTTTTAGGAAATTTAGGATCAGCGGAAAGAGTTTTTTTTTTATCTCCTAGAAAATCCTGGGTCTTTTTGGTTACTTTCTCCCTACAAGCCTAAAAACTATAAAGTCTTCCTCTTCATCTCTACTTTATTTCCGTAAAGACTCAGTAGAAGTTCCCCTGGATCCTCACTAAAAGGAGAATTCAAAACAGGATGAACATTACTGAAAAATACCACAGTCATCTCTCCAAAACAGTATATAACTGTTCCTTTTATTTTTCTTTTATTTTTCTTTAATAACACAACACTCATATGCTTAATAGGATATGGGTTTCTTTTGTAAAAAAAAAAGGCAATAAGTCTCGAAATATCATTAGCTTATTGAACCCCTTTATTTAATTCCAGATATACACCCCTATACATGCACTTATGCAATTGTATAAAATGTAATTTGGAAATTAATAGAGATTAGGCATAAGCCTTAAAAAAAAAAAAAAAAAAATTAATAAATTGTTAAAAAATTTTAAAAAAATTTAAAAAATAGTTAAAAAAAAAAAGTATTATTAGATTTTTAATAAACAATTAAAAAATTATTATTGAATTTTAACAAATTAATAATAAATTAGTAATAAATTATTAAAAATTTTAATATAATTTTTTTTTTTATATCGACTCAATCTTTGGTTAACTTTTATTAACTTTAAAACTTGATATTATATATTTATTATCTACTTTTAGAGCTAACTACAAATTAGAAACGATACTAGCATGTATATTAAAAATTGTATGCAAAGATTCCTCTTGATTCAGAACTCCTATGAGAATCTCCGTGATCTATTGTCTTCCATATAGGGAACTAACCTGCCTAGGTTGAGCTAGTGAATGTATTCTTTATAGTTGTTATCAAGGAAACGTAACTAAAAAAAAAAGAAAAGGGTTGTTAGATGATGACCTAAAATTTTCTCAACTAACAACCGTCCACTAAAACTTCCACCATGAAAAGAATCAACGCCTACGAATTATCTGCTGGAGTACTGTATCTGCATCTTCGAAAGGGAGATAGGGAGGGGTTGTCTTTCTTGGAAGAGATGGGGAATAGTTTCAGAACTCCATGTTCTGCCTAAGGGATTACTTATTCAAAGAACTGGATGGGATCTATGGCTAGAAGGATACCTTAAAACCTATGGAGAGGTTGTCGATCTAGTCCTAAAGATAATACCAGCTTCAAGCATATACTGCTTATTTAAGAAGGTACAAATCTTCCAAAGTCAGGCTAAGTCTTTAGAGGGTCTACCAATCTGGTAAAAATTTCCATTCGAATACTCTTACTAGAAGTAAGATTGATAGGTATCACTAGCAACTATAGAAGGCCGTGCTTGAGGGGAAGTCATGTTGAAGTTCTTGGTATGGTTCTTCAGTTTGTGGTCCTCCCACAAACTATGGATCAGGAATAAAAACCAGCTGACCGGGGAAAAATTCCTGTTCACCTTGTTTGTTTTATTTTAAAAGAAAGCAGATCTTCACATATCTGCCTGAGCTATGAAAACCTACTTGGCTGGCAAGAGTAAATGACTCCAATGCCAAAAATGATTGGAGCATCTTGTAACCTTTACCATGGTTGGATGAACTCTTTTGTTTAGATTTCTACTGATATAAGAGAGAGCATATCCTATATCCACCCACACAAAACTATAAATGGCTTATGATGGATCTCAGGTTCTTATAGAGCTGAAAAAATGAATTCAAACACGTGAGGTGGCCAATAGGAACTTGTTTATCAATCTTGTCTGACATGTTTCACGTTATCCAATCAGAGTTG
Source organism: Acaulospora colombiana (assembly GCA_910592055.1). Lineage (NCBI taxonomy): Eukaryota > Fungi > Glomeromycota > Glomeromycetes > Diversisporales > Acaulosporaceae > Acaulospora > Acaulospora colombiana. The sequence goes on along the minus strand of CAJVPT010004368.1, from coordinate 11,753 downwards.
GTGAGATCTGAAATTTTAAGGTCAAGCTGGGATAGGCAAAATTCCTCAAAAAGCCATGAAAAAGGTAGTTTTAAGAGACCAAACACTAGTCAAAGGATAGAAGAGTGAGTTCTATGACTAGTTGAGAGCCTCTGTTATCTTCACCATAACTGAGAGATGAGAGATACTTCAACATTAGTTCTTTTTCCTTTAGGAACTTTCTTGCCATAAATAGTAAAAGTGAGAGCTGAACTTTGCAGGTTACAAGAGTCCAGTTTGTTCAAAAAAGATTGTAAACAATAGAGAGGGGAGGATAATAGAGTTCTGAAGGAACTCTTTGAGTTGGTTTAAAGAAAGTGATAAGACTTTATTAGTATAGAAGTATTAAAACTTCTTGCGAACATCTTTTTTGTGTATGGTCAGAGGATCAGTGAAAAGAATGTGATTTTAATGACTTTTAATATAAATTATTAATGATTTTTTAATAAATTGTTAATAGATTATAAATATATTGATTTATATAATTTTTTTTTTTACTGTAACTTTCTATCAGATTAGTTATATATACTTAAAACTATACACATATTATATACAGTATTACTAAAACTAAAACTTTAACTAATTTAATTTTTTTTTATTAATTTATTTTTTTTTTTTTTACCGCAAATAAGCAATGCATGCTAGTTTTATTAGAAAAATAATTCATACACAATTACATGAATAGTCTTTACAAAGTTAACTACTGAGTAAATTAACTAATGCCTATTGCATTGATAGTCTCTTACAAACTCTGAAAACTCACATAAAGAATAAGAAAAATGATGGACAGTATCTAGCTACTAGTTTACTGTCAACCGGTAAGAGTGCTCGCTAGAATAGATGGTAGTGTATATGGTGGTGTGGTTAAAGAGATCAGGTTTTTGTTGTACTGGGCCAGGAAACCAGTTTGAGTTAGATATAGGCCGTGGGTCTTTCCTTATTAGGGGCCTTGAATCTAATAAGGCATTATCAACCTGCACCGATCCTTTGGAGGGGTGAGCTGACCATGGTTTTTGGTGAAGTTTTGGGAGATAGTTAAAACAAAAGGAGGTTCCATTGTTATTCCTTTTGAGTTGGATGATGGTGATGATATCAAGTATTCAGTATTAGAGCACTTGGCTAATCATTTACTCTCTGATTAACATTAAATGACAGTCTAGGCCCTCAGCAAGTAGAATCCTACTTTTAATGCTGCCAACTGATATTCTCGCTATTGTACCTCTTCTTCATTCAGACAGCTTTATAATGGCTAGTGATTATAGAGAGGTGTGCCTAGAACTTTTGAAAGTGTAGCCACCCTTGCTACAAATTCACTTCTCAATCATAAGAGATTTTGTTGTGATCTTTTTCATGAGTTAAGCCCACTAACTTGATTAGAGCAAAGGCTTAATATATCATAGGATTGGTAGAATGGTTTGGTAGAGAAAGGAGTGGGAGGCCTAGGAAGAAAACCTTGGGAAGGGGAAAAACTGTCCATTGGCAGAAGGGTATAAAATGAGGGGGTAAGAATAAACAGGGGAAGAAAGAAGAGATGAAGAAGTTTAAGAAGTTGAGAAAAACTAAGAAAAATAAAGGTATTATTGACTATGATGACTCAGGCATACACAAAGCCTCGCATCAGGAGTGTTCTCTCCCCAAAGGGCATTTCCCTTTGTCTCAGACATTTGCTATATGCAAAGTACAGGTCCGTTTGCACTTCTCTAGACATAGTACCTTCCATATATCAACAAGTCAGATAACAGAGCCTCGTATGGTATTAGCATATCTCAGACTTTGTCTGCTGCATAGTTGTTATTTGCGTGCATGGAGTAAAAAAAGATGGAAGGGAAAAAGAAAACCTCTTAAAAAGAAAATTTTCATGAAGTAGGGGAAGTGAAAAAGAGTTTTTAGTACATCAATCATTTTTTTTATTAATTTAACTTTAAATAAATAAATATATATATTTAAGCTGGCTTTATCAAGTTTATTAGTAAAGTTTTACTATACAAGTACATACAACTAAAAAAAAACACTGGAAGCTATTAAACTAATGATAGATTAGAAACTACTTTATGGCTAAGCCATCTTCAGACAGAGATCTAATATACACTAGTCAAAATTATGTCATTCGACAGTCGAATTATTGTCAAATTTGATTAAATTTAATAATAAAAATATTGCTGAATTCTTTTTTATTGCTGCTACTCAGCACATTATATTTCAACAATAAAGTAATAATAAAAAATTCAGCAATCAAATCAAAAATTCAGCGATCAAAAATTTGACAATAAAAAAATTCGGTAATCAAAAATTTATTAATTAAAAGTTTAACAAAAAATTCATCAAAAATTCAATAACTATTTAGCAAAAATTCATTAAAAGTTCATCACAAAATTATTTATTAAAAATAACATTAATTTATTAATCATTCATCAAACTATTCATTAAAAATTCGATAACAAAAATTTATAAAACTTGTGAAAAAAATCCTTTATATTTATAAATTATTTGATATTATTTATATAATAATACATAATTATTTATCAAATATAGTCAACTTACTTCCTATTACATAATCAACATGTCCATGAGGAAACACAAGCTTTTACAGGTCACTAAGAAAATAGAAGTACACATTATAGAGACCTTAGCTCAATTATCAGACAAATATAATCAACAATGGAAATTATGGGCTATACAAACCCTTCTTAATATTACTTCAACTCAAGAAGTCATCTTGAACCCAACTTCAGATCCAACCCAATACTCAATTATAGATAGCATCATTGCTAGAATCCTGAATGTCGATCATACCACCTTCATTAAAGTCAACACTCTCAAACAACACATTCTTTATTTATGGATCAAAGGATAAGGAAAAGAAGATGATCTTCTAGCTCCATTTTTAGAGAATAAATACTTGAACATAATAAAACAAGCTGAACAAGCACAATATTCTTCACAAAATATTATGTCAAGTTAGACAATACCTGAAAACAATCTTCCTATACACAGCTCATCAGATAAGACAATCGCCATGGAAGTTTAAACAACCACAACAGTTGAAATCCCAAATATTACTGAAATTGAAATGGGAGATAAGGAGCTCGAAGATAAAATTGAAATGGAAGTTATCAGTGAGAAGATTAAAGGAAACAATATAGCTGAGCAACATACATATAAGACAAGAAATAGACCAAAGACATTCAATATCAATCCCTTTCATATCAAGGCAGATAGTGAATATAAAATGGGTATATTTACTTCTAGGCTCCTAGGAGAAATCAAAACAGAACAAATAGTATATTTGCAAAATACATTAGGCTTGCCAAAAGATTTTTGATCCTTCAAAAAAAAATTATCAATGGCAATGAATAAACAACACTCTATTGTGAAAAGAAGGAAAATGCATTTCTATATTTTGAAAAGATTAACAAAAAAGAGGAAGAAAACTTTACAATTATACCTATAGATATAGAGAAATGGTCAAACTCTATTTAACCATCAAATAAAAAAGTTTTTTAGCAAACAAAAGATAAAGAAAAAACCTCACTAGTGATTACACTTATAGACATTGACTGAAACTACTCACGTCAAGAAATCAAATCTGCTTTCAATAAATATGGACATATAATAAATATTCATATCTATAATTATTAATGATCATAATAATAAATAAAGATATGTATTACTCCTTATAAGAAATATATCAACCTTGAGAAAGAATAAATGATTCATACAAATACAGAAACTATCAGGGCAATCTTCACCCAATATGAGCCTGATGATAATGAAATTAATAGAATTATCAAATAGTGTAATTCACAATCATCATAACTATATAGAACACATAACACTACTACTGGTTTAATCATACGAGCAATCAAATATACCAAAGCCAAATCATGTTACATTTCTAGAAATATATATATATTAAAGAGAAGAGGCTATGCAGTAATTTGCTTCTTATTAGCACAAGATTTGAATGATACTTTAAAATAGCATGTATTTATGCATAGTCATAAACTTACCTGGAGTACTAGAGAACATTTTAAAAAAGAACAAAGCCCTTTTCAAGAAGACAAGATCATATCAGCAAGAGTACTAAGAAGTACTTTGAAAAAGAAATGATACATGATGAAGAATTGATTCATACTGAAAGTAATGAAGATAATGAAGAGAAAGTCCATATCAAAACAATACATAGCAAACTTTACTCAAGACAATTGAGTCAAACTGATATCAGAAGCAATATTAGAGCCAATTGATATACAACATCTAAGAATGAAGTAGAAATAGAAAGAGATTCTAAAAAAAAAATAGATCTAGAAAGGAGGAAAAAAAGAAAAAGACGTAATTTTTAAGGCAACAAATATATTACTAAAACAATAGAAACTTCTCAACATTTTGCTACTTGTAGTAACAGGGAGCCAATAAATCCTTGTTATAGAAGATATTGAAATTATAGATCTAAAAGTCCCCATCCCAAAAGTGAAAATGATCAAGATCCCCTTCACCAGATTCTAAATAATCTTAAATGACTAAATAATAGAATAAATATAATTGAAGGAAAAACAGGTAGTCAGAATAGGATAAGAGAAAGATGATGGAATAATCATTCCTGAAATTAGTACCAGTCCAATCAACATATACCAGGAGTGAGTTTGATTCATAAGAAGAGTTAAGCTCATCCTGGAAAAAAGGTGTAATCCTGAAAAAACTATAGACATCAATATTATCTCTCCCAATATAACACATGACTAATGATGGATCCCTAAAGTATTTAGTATATAAAATTTCGCAGATCACTTATGTCCTTTTTTGAGGAACAAAATTTATGTCTTTTCACTTTAATAGAAACAAAAGTCAGGAAATGTTATAAATCAATGATTTAGATAATAGAGAATGATTGTGAATAGTTTTTTTATAGTTATTAATTTAAAAATTTTAATATTTCCTAGTAAGGGACATTTGACTTATGTTCTTGCCTCCCCCTTTAAAGACCCATCTTTACATATGACACATCACTAGATGACTTTATCAATGCAATTAAAAAAAACACTAGTAATAGAATTGAAAAGAAGTATACATTATACAACAAGTATACTATAGATAACTCTATATTAATGGATACTATTTTGATTGGGATACATAATATTAGAAAAATTAATACCAGCCTAGATCAACAAAGAATATACAAACTTATACAAGAACTTAACATAGGCATTCTAGGCATCTGTGAAACTAAGCTAACAAATGAAGCAGCAGAATTTGCTTTCACTTCACAACAAACACATAAGTTTTTTCACAGTAACAATAATAAGAAACCCAGAGGATCTGGAGTGAGACTCCTCATTAATAGAAACATCGAAAAAAAATTGAAATCTATTGAAAAAATAGAAGGTTATATAATAGAAGTCAACTTTCTATCAACAAGATGTAAGCTCTGTATTTACCATGTATATCTGCCATCAAAGAAAACTGTCAGTAGACAGCTACAACAGCTTATTCAAAACAAAATCCTAAATAAGTAGAAAAATCACTTCAAGGTCATAATCATGGGAGATTTCAATGCAGTCATCAACCCAATAGTAGATCAACCACCTACCAACAAAAGGATACCAAGATATAGAAAAGCTGAAATAGGTCTTTTCAACTTCTTAGAAGACTGGAACTATATAGATGTCCAGAACTCTTGGGAAAAAGAAAATACTACCTTTATATGGGCAAACAATACATCATATAGTAGAATCAACTATATCTGAATGTCACTAGAAATCAGCTTAAATAATATATACGAATTCAAAAATATTCCAATAGAAACATTGTCAAATAGTGACCATACTTTATTACTGACAAGAATAACAACAAACGATTTGCTCAAAAATCAAGTGCATAAGCAATATAGAACAAAAGGAAAGAAAATACTTGACCTAATAAATTCCACAGTAAAACAATAGATGAAATTTAAATGCTGGATAGAGAACAAATTTTCAGAAACTGATTCATAACCTTCCTGGCCAAGCGTAAAGAATGATTCTCAAGAAAACGAAGAGGCCTGGCATTATTTTGAATCAACAGTTATCAAGAGTGCTTACAAACATCTCAAAAATAAAAGAATTTACTCTACTCCCTATATAAAGAGAAAAGTAAAGCCTGCATTAGCAATTCCAAAGGAAGACTTCGAAATCTACAGGGAAGCTAACAAAATCTACTTCCTTTTGAAGAAAATACAAGCTAACTGGGATACAAGAATCCTAACAGATATGGAAAAGATCATTCAGAAACTAAGAAAGCTTAGTAAATTTGTTGAAAAAAAAATAGCTCCACCCCAATCATGAGAAGAAATTCCAGAGCTGTTATCAAAGATCACTAAAATAGAGCATAGCCTCAGAATAGTATGCAAGAAGAAAGAAAGTCTTCATATCAGAAATCAAATTAAAGAAGTCTTAGAAAACAGATGTGAAGATCTCAAGTTTAATCAAAAACAAATGTTGGGTACAATCTTGAATCACAAAAGAACAAAAATCACACTAGATTGAGTGTTAATCAAGAATCAAGAGAGGATAGAGTATATAGCTACCAATCCATAAACTATCAAAAGTAAGGTTGAGGATTATCATAAAGAAGTTTTCAAACAAAGGAATGTTAACTTTGAAAGCTTAGATCCTTCTTTGAAAAAAGAATACCAGCCTAAATAATGGATTGATCCAACATGGTATTCATCACTAATAGAAAAAATCAAAATAGAAGAGCTCGAAGCTATTTTGCAACATCTCTCAAATAATAAAGCAGCAGGTCCCTCATATATCAGTTATGAAATACTCAAGCACTTAGGCATTAAAGGAAAAGGGGCCTTATGCTTGTTATTCAATAAAGTTTTAAATACTGAGTGGATACCTAAGAAATAGAAAAGTAATAATATTTACCCCATTCCTAAATCCAAGCCTTGGAAATGTCAACTGAACAATATCAGATCCATTGTTCTTCTAGAAACAGCTTGCAAATGTTTCACCAAAATTCTCACTGCTTGTCTATCAAGGGTATGTAAATAGCACAAAATCCTTAAAAGTCCAAACTTTGCTGGTTTACCAGGAGAAAGTATAGCAGAACCTATCTATCTGCTAAATAGTATTTGTAAGAAAGCTAGAGAAAAAGAGAAAGAACTATGGATCCTCTTTCAAGACACTGCTAAGGCGTATGATACAATATCTCTTTTCATGCTTGAAAAAACTATAGATTGGATTCAAATCCCTACAACCATCAAGAAGATCATAATAGATTTTTTCAAAGATAGAAGTTGTAGCATTATTCTTTCTAATGGACTTTCTAGCCCAATAGTTGTAGGAGATGGTATAGATCAAGGAGAAACAATCTCTCCACTGTTATGGAGAATTTTTTATGACCCGCTGCTATGTAAAATCCAAAATAAACTGATCTGGGTTATATCATAGAAAAAGAATAGTTACCCAACTTCCATAAACTGGAGGAGAAGGTTAAGCTCTCTTTACGATAGGCAGTGATAGCTTATATGGATGATACAATATGGATTGTCAAATTCAAGAAAGACTTTGAAAGTATTCTGGAAGAAGCCAAAAAGTTCTACATAGCAAATAACTCGCAAATTAATGCAACAAAGTCAATTCTTCTCACCATTAACTGAAATCCTCAAGATCCTGGAAGGGTTCAAGTTGGAACAGAGAATATCATAGTTAATGAAATTGACAAAAAGGATCAGGTCAGATTTCTTGAAATTTGATTAGGACAAAACAGAAAAGTCAGAATATGATTGATCTAATAAAATCAGAAATTAGGGTGGTAGTTCAGGCAATATCTAAGAAGAAGTTGATAGAAAAACATACTTGTTATGTTATCAATAGAGTACTGATTCCTAGAATAGAATATAGAATGCAACATACACACCTGAATAAGAAAACATGTGATAAACTCACAGTTATATTCACAAAGGTTTTCAAGAACAAATCATTAATCTATGGAACAATATCAAATAGTTGTATCCATAACAAACAAATATATGGTCTCAAAAGTATCTGGGAAATACAGTTGGAAAGCCATATATCAGCACTATTTTGTCAACTCAACAACAGTAAGGCCTCTGGTTTGGCCACTATAATCCAATTGAAACAGAGTCAGATCAAAAGCTGGGAACCTGGAAATATCTTAGATAATTTTTGTGAACTCATATAAGATGACCAAAGAAAATCTGGCAGCTACAACATTGGCTCTGGTCAAAGAATTACAAATTATCTTTCAAAGTTAGAGATGGAAGGAAACCTTTAATTATTAGGGAGTTATCTTATCTATTAAGTCAATACTATGGAATAGTAGAGAATATGAGAAAACCATTCCATCACTCCATAAGCTCAAGATCAGAAAAGAAACTGGTACACTTTAACTATGAAAAACAAGTAGAAAATCAGGAAATAACTTTGTTCTGATACAAAGGATATACAAATGACATACTTAGTAATGGTACTTGTATTATAAATAAAAATAGAGATAAGCTTCATAAAATCACTTTCTTGAACAAATGCAAATCAACAAGAACTGCCAAAGAACTAAAGATTCTAATAAAAAAAGAAATATTGAAAAGTAAATAGTAAACAAGATCAAGTGTACTACAATATTTCATGAAAATAAAACCCAAATATCACAGGTAATAATTGAAAGATAGGAAACAAGGATTATTGAAGAACACATTCAAGAAGAAATTTATCAAAATCATTTAAAAGAAATTCTATAAAGAAACCTTGATAAACAAAAGAAATTCCAGTTTTACTTGAATGGATCTCTAATAAATTATGGAAAAGAAACAGCTAAAATAAAAATAGTATGGATCCAAATAAGTGATAAAGATTAAGGAAGAAGTTTCCAAGCAGGTATACAAAATTGGCCATTATCCATAAAAGCAGAGCTAGCAGCAATAGTCACAATTTTATTGATAATATTAGTAGAAAGCTCAGTTGAAATCTATATAGATAGTCAAATATGTATATCTAAATGGAACAAGTTGAAGAAAGATGATTTAAAAATGACTCATAAAAGATAACTTAAAGAAAAAAACTAGTTCCTTTGGGCAAGGATACTAAATATTATCAAAACAAAAAACATAAAATTGAAGTTGATTAAAGTTAAGGTATATATCAATATCAAGGAAAATGATCTAGTAGACAAGTTGGCTAAAAAAGCACCAAACCTTTCAACAATTTAATGAAAGAACCTTAAATTTAACAAGATTATTATAAAAGTAAAATGGCAGGATATAATACTGGATAGTTCCATAAGGCAATTTATAAAAAAGATAAATAATAAAATAACAATATACTACTAATCACAACAAAACCAAACTAGGGACAAATGAAACCTTTAAATAGAAGATCAATAGAACTATTCATGAGACATAGTATGGAAAAGACTAAAAAAGGAACACACATGGGACACCCCCTTTAAAAGCTTATAGCAAAAAAGTTTTTTGATGAAGTTAATCAATAATAAACTACTGACAATAATCAAACTAATAATAAGGAGACCAGATCTATATTACAAAGATGACTGTTTAGCATATAGAAAACAGAAGGAAACAATAGAACATCTTTTGGAATACCCAAGATATAAAAATACAATAAATAAAGTCTAGTCAAAAGGAATAGAGATAATATATTAAGAATTTAAGAAAAAGATGTAGAAGCAAAAAGACCAAGCTCAAAAAGAATACAGTAATATCCTAACAGTAGATAAAAAAAAAATAAGAGAAATAGAAACATGAATAACAAAGTTTATAAAAAAAGTATCCAAAAATAACCAAAATTTAGTCAGTTTTCTCTCAAGATTGATCAAAATAGATCTATTAAGAAAAGTAGGAAAACTCGAATATAGAGAAAAAAAGATAGAAACAGTAGCCAGAAAATGGATACTTTATTGTCAAAAGAAGATTTTGAATTACTTTAGAAAAGAAGTGTAAAACAAATGATGTAAACAAGTAATAGAATGAAAAAAAGCTTGAGGAATTTTTTGAAAAGATAAAATAAAAAGGTTCACAAAGTCTTATTTAACAAAAAAAAAAAGAAGGCCAAGAGAAGAAAAAAATAAAATGGAAAAAGAATGTCTAGGAAAAGATAATAATAATGGAAGTTAAAAGTGGTATGAAATAGTTGGATTTTAGGCTCAGTCAGAACTTTGGTCAATGATTTACAATAGTGATTGTAGGCAATAATGTTCATAGTAGAAGGGTATTTGCTCAAATTATAAATGGAGCAACAAATCACTTTCAAAGTTGTACTTAGAGTTTAACAATAAACTAAGATAAATGGGTTAGTTAGCATTTTAGTTTTAGTGACACTATAAATAGTATAGCTTATATTATATTTAATAAAATATATATAACTAACCTGATAACAGGTTAATATTTTTTTTAAAAAAAAAAACCAACTATCATATAATATTTTTTTTTACTACTTTAAAAAAATATATATTTAATTATATTTAAAAAATCAGATTTAGTATAATTTAATAATTTAATAATTTTTTTATTTAAATAAAATAAAAAAAGATTTTGATTTTAATATTAATTAAAAAAAAAAATTATTTAATATATTGCTATAGAAAAAAAGAACTTCTTTTACTAATTTTAATATTTTTTAAAAAAAAAAAATTTTTTTAAATATCTTTCATGTAAATTAAAAAATTAATTTCAACAATAAAAAAAAAACTTATACAACTTCAATAAATATAATTTATTATCAAGCTTTATCAAATATATAATCTTATTACAAAAAAAAATTTTTTTAAAACTAATTCACAATAAGCTTATGAAAGCTTAAACTCAATTTTGTAAAACTTTTAATCAGATTAATAAAAATTAACACTTTTCTTGATATTAATAATAATTATATAAACAATAATTTTAAATTAACAAATTAGTTAAATCAAGTTTTAAATTTTAAAATTAATTAGATTAAATTTCAAATTTTAAAACTTTTAAAATTAAATTAAATTTTAAAATATTTAATTCTGTTTTTAGATACAATAGTTTAATTATTAAATTTAAAATATTACTTTTTGCTGATTCTCTAATTCTATATAAAAAATTTGTTTGCAAGAAGTTTTTTTTTTTTTTTTACTTCAAAAATTATTTTTACTCTTTTTATTTTATTTACAAATCATTTCACCCAAAAAATTAACCTTTGATAATTAAAAAAAATCAAGTAACATCTTTAATATTAATGGCAAAAAAGTTTTTAAAAAACAAAAACCTAATTATAAAGTATCTAAAAATCTTTTTAATCTTTAAAATAAAATATTATAAAGATTTTATTATAGTAAAAAAGTTTATTTTTTCTATTTTTGATTGTTTAATTCTTTTAGAACTTCTACTTTTATAATTTTTTAAAAAATTTTATTTATCTCAGTTTGATTTTAAATTTTGATAACATAAATCTTTGTCAAAAATAATTGACTAATATAAAATATATTAATTTATGTGATTTTTTTTTTTTTAACCCACAGTCAGGTCAGTATGACTTGTCTTTATTGTATATATATCAGATATTTACAAATTATTTTGACTTTCACATACTAACTCATTCATCGTCAAAAAACTATTTCTTTAGATGTAACTTAGGGAATGATATTTCACTCCTTTACTGACTTGGATAAATTCTCTAATCAATAAAATCATTGCCTACAGGTCATTACTGTAGATCATTCTAAATTCCAACTGCAGTTAAAAACCAAAC
>CAJVPT010004367.1:0-13582 GCA_910592055.1 Acaulospora colombiana | reverse complement strand
ACAATCTACCAACTAAAAGTCATATCCCAGAAAAGCAACAAAATGAAAGAATGGAATATGTGCTAATAGAAAATTGGAAAGAAAAAATAATCAGAGACAATATAAATGAAGGAGCATATCAAGACCACTTAATAGAGATACTCCACCGTAATTAGGTAGCTCAAGAAAAATCAATTTTCTATTCCAATGGATCCCTAACTAACCATGGAAATACAAAGACAAAAATGGAAGCAGCATAGATACAAGTAGAAGGAGCAGGTAAAGGAAGCAAGTTTCAAGCAGAAGTCAAGGATTGGCCATCATCCACAAGAGTAGAATTAGTTGCACTAGTGACAGTATTACTAGTAGTCCCAATAAATAGCACTGTAGAGATCTTCACTGACAGTCAGACCTGTATCTCAAAATGGAAAAAGCTAGAAAAGGAAGACCCCAAAATGACGCATAAGAGATGGCTAAAAGAGAAAAACTGGTCCCTATGGGCAAGAATGCTTGACCTCACGAAAAAGAAACATATCGATTTGAAACTTATTAAAGTTAAAGCGCACTCAAATGACCAGTTTAATGAAGAGGCAGATAGGTTGGCCAAACAAGCATTAACACTGCCAGTAATAATATGGAAGAGCCTTAGATCGGATATAATACCAATGGAAATATTATGGCAGGAAAATACACTAGACAATCCTATCCGACAATTCATTAAACATATAAATCAAAAGACCACAGCACTTCTATGAACACAATAACATAGAATACAGAAAAAATGGCAGCAACAAATACAAGACCATCAAGCTTACTCATGGAATTTGGTATAGAAAAGAATTGATAATGAACACACATGGAACACCTCTTTCAAAAGCTTATACAGGAAAAGTTTTCTGATAAAGATGACCAATGATGAACTCCCCACATTGAGTAAATTGGTCATAAGGAGACCAGATTTGTACAGACAAATAGCATGTTTAGCATGTAAACAATAGGAAGAAACAATAGAACACCTGTTGGAATGTCCGGCCTATAAAGACAAGCTACAAGAGGCATGGTATAAAGGGTCAGAAAGTATACTCAAAGAATTCGACAAACTATATAACAAAAGAAAGAAGGAAATAGAAGGAAAGGAGATCCAATTAACGATAGATAACAGACAAGAGAAAGGAGAGATAGACAAATGGATATTCAAACTGATAGAAAAGACTTCTGATACTAGCTTAAGTACATTAAGTTTTTGTGCAGGACTAGTAAAAAATGACTATATAGAAGAGGCAACTAACCTGAAATGTTTTGGAAAACCTATTGGAACTAAAATAAAGAACTGGATACTAAAGATGCAAAAAAAAATCTGCAACTATATCCGTAAACAAGTTTGAAATACAAGATGTGAAAAGATTGTAGAATGGGAGCAGGAACAGAAAATTGATAGATACAAGAAGCTCAGTAGACCTTCAAATCAGAGAAACAAGAAGACCCATAGGCAAAATAAGAAAAAGAAGCAGAAAGGCAAAGAAGTTCAAAAAGAAGATAAAGAGCTCATAAAGATCATAACAAATAGAATAGAATGTGGTATGAAGTGGTTGGGTTTTGATCCTTGTCAGAACATCGACGGGTGATCTGCAGTAGTGAGCTGCAGGCAATGATGTTAGCGGTTGGAAGGGTATTTACCTGAACAGCTAATGGAGCGATAAATCACTCCCAAAGTTGTACTTAGAGTTTATAGAAATCTAAAACTAAGATGAGTAAGTTAGTTAGAGATATAGCTTTAGCGATACATTTTTATGTATAGTTTACAAAGGTTTAATAAAGCACACTAACTAACCTGACAGAGGGTTAATATAAAAAAAAAAAAAAAAAAGCAATAAACAAGTAATACATATGTAGATAAACAAGATCAGTACTACAACTGAAACACATGAAGAAACAACATATTGATACTGATCATCCAATTATATAACTCAAAATAGTACTGTATTTACATATTAGCATGAAGAAAAACAACAAAATATCAAAACAATCTAATACATATAATAGTTTATTCATCTCATGTGACAATATGATACAAAAAGAGCAAAATATTATTAGAATTTTGGAATGACGTGAACAAGAAATCCTTAGAGTACTTGGAAACGTCACTACCAATTATAATTCTTAACAAGAACTATAGGAAACAAAAATTCTACAACATAAGTTAGGACATACAATAGGAGACCAACCACATATCCCAATAGAAGCAATCCATGTGATCTCAATACTAGATAATATCTTAACCACTCTATTAAATATAGACCTTGAAATCTTGGTGAAAGAACAGATGTTAAGAAAATATATTCACAATTTGTGAAAAAAGGGACAAGGAAAAAAACAAGACCTCGAAGCTTCTATGCTTGAAGATAAGATATGTAACATCTTAATAAACAAGGCAGGAAATCATACCGCAAGTCATGAGGTAAAAGAATCCAGAGGAACAGATAATATCCCAATGGATATTCAATTAACTTCTATAGAAACGGAGGAAATCCTATCAATCAAAGAAGTTGAAATGGAAGATTAGAATATATCAAAATCAATAGAAGCAGAAGTAATTAAGAAAACAGTTCAAGGAACCTGTATTACAGAGAACGTTTTTTACAATACATGTAACAGAATATAAGGTTTCACAGTCAATCTCTATTTCATCAAACAAACAGGTACAATTAAATCGGGAGTGCTTCAAGCTACACTACCAGGAGACAACAAAGAAGAAGAAATCAAATATCTCAAAGTAACTCTAAGTATTCTCAAGAGACAAAATCCCTTCAAGACTAAATACATCAATGGTAATCACTGGATCATTTTTGGTATTGATGAAGAAGAGGATGCAGTATATATGATGTTTAGAATTAATCAATAAAAAAGAAGAGGAAAACTTCTTTATCAAGAGAATAGATCAAGACAGAAATGCATACCTAGTCTTTCAGAAATATGCTTTAAATAAAAGATTCTTCAAGCTAGAAAGTTTTTCTTCAGCAAAAAATAGATCAAAGTATATTACATTGGTAAATACAGAACACAAATGTAATAAACAATCAATCAAGAAGGTGATGGAAGAATATGGAGAAATAGTTAATATTTATAAATATCATATAGCTTTTCATCAAAAAAATTCTGAATCCACCTCTTTGCACATCGTGAGCATACCAAATTGGAACAACATTGGATACTCAAGATTAAATCTAATCAAGTAAGATTGGTAATAGCTCAAAAAGAACTAGATGATCAAGAAATAATCCAAATACTTAAAGAAAGAAAGCATTATTCCTTAAGACTGTATGGGATAAAGAGAAAATCTATAGAACTGATTTCTGAATCACTCAGTTATACAAAAGCAAAAGTCTCTTATATATCAAGGAATAAGGTTACTCTAACATTAGAAGATTATACAGTAATATACTTTGAAAATGAGAAAGACCTGAAAGAGGCTCTTCAGCAACAAATCAGTATTGTGAACCAATGACTTGTATGGAGTGTAAAAAATCACTACTAGTGATAACATAAAATGTTTATAGACTCAAACAACTTATCTGAATCAGATATCCTAGATGATCCTACTGAAAAAGAAGAAAAGCAGGGATACAAAATTTATAGAAAGGAAACAGATGATCATACTAAAATGGAATACCAGAGTATGACACCAATAAGTACTAGAAATAGTGGAAATTACTATATAAGAACTAATATATATATAACATGACCAGATCTACCAGCCACTAGTAGCAATAGGAAACCTTTAAGATGAAGAAGAAGTCATGTTTTATATAGAGAGATGCAAAGCCAAGAAGAAAAAAAAAACAGTAACACTAACACTAGTCAACAAGAGAGACAAATAACAAGATGCAAAATTAGAAGCCTCCGATCAAATCCAAGCCAAGAATCTGAAGTATCTCAATTATGCAAACTAATTGAAAAACTTGGCAAAAGGATTGACAAACTGGAAAAAGGCCCACTTAGATGGAGGATCAACTGCTCCTAAAAGGAGCATCAGTCCAATCACAGAAATATAGGGAATACCCGCCTACTATTCCCAATATCCAAACAACTAACAAGGACAAAGCATGACAGGAGAAGCAAATTAGTATACAGAACCAGCAGTATGATCAAAACCTTGAGACTTTTCTTCAAATAGAAAAAACTGCATTCATAAATAAAAAATACCACTAGAAAAGGAAAAACAAGCAGATATAGATATCAAAAAGAAAGTAATAAGAATCGGAACACATAATATTAGAGATATCACCGATAAAACAAACCAACATAACCTTATAGAAGAAATATTAGAGCAAGGTATTGGAATTATGGGTCTATATGAAACAAAGCTAACCAAAGCAAAGGCAAAGTGGGCCTTTCAAAACCAAGGGATGTACAAACACTTCCACAATGCCAACAAAAATACTTTCTATAATGCAGGAGTTAGCTTATTAGTAAGAAAGGATCTGAAAAAGAAAATAGCATTGATAGAAGAGGTGAAAGAACACATAATAACTGTCAATATGCTTATAAGAAGAAATAAGATATGTATTATCCGGATTTATATCCCTTCTGACAAAGAACGAAGTAATAAGATACAAGAGAAAGTATAAAACTTTATCAAAGAAAAGCATAGACAGAATTTCCACATAATAATTATGGGAGACTTCAATGCTGCATACAATCTTGCAGAAGATAGAGCATCACCTCCAGAGCAACATTCAAACCATCTTGACATTCAGAAATTCAACTATTTTATTTTCTAGATAAATGGAATTTCATAGACATACAAGCAATATGGGAAGGAAAGAACAAAACTCTAATAAAATGGGATGCGATTAGCAGTAGCCAAATAGATTTTATATGGATATCATAGAGCCTTACAAAATTTCCATTATTATATTTTGACAATCAAAATATGGAAGAAATAATAGACAGTGATTATACAATGCTCATGATAACATTACATAATAACAATCTTTTTTCAAGAGATGATCAACTGATCCACTATAAAAAATGAAAGGAAAATTGATATTAAAGGATCAACATTAGAACAATAGCAAGCTTTCAGAAAAAGCGTAAACCATAAAGTTTCAAATAATACTAGAACCATTGTTAAAAGAAGAGCCAGAAGAAAGTAAAAAAGAAACTTATGCAAATACTTTATGAAGAGTTTTCAAGGAACAAATATATAAGGCAACCCATAATAAGCTAGCTAGTAAAAAGATATTCACTGTTCAAGAAACACACTACAAGCATGGCCCAGAATATATCAAATATAGATGAGCTTTTCAACTTAAAACACTTCTCAAGAAAGCACAAACCTTACAAGAACCAAACAAGCTACAGGTCCTTAGTGTAGCAATCAAAAAACACAATATAGTATATACTTCTAATCATCAAATTAAAAACCATTGTGTTCAACATAGCATTTCAAATATATCATGGACACTTTTGAAAAAAGAAATAAGTGAGCAATAGAAGGCCTAAAGCTAACCTGTTGAAATACAAAAGCAAAATAGACAAAAGATATCATTAAAAAGGCCCTAAAACAAAGGTATAATAATTTGCGAAACAATCAAAGAAAAATGGTAAACTCTTTGACAAAGAGAGAACGAATTAAAATTGTGTTGGACAGAGTCAAAGTCAAAAAGGGGAAAAATGACTACATAACAACTAAAAAGGAGAAGATAGAAAAAGAGATAAGACAATATTATCAAGAAGCATTCAGAACATGAGATGCTGACTTCAATAGCCTAACAGAAGATTGGAAAGAAAAATATAGTCTCAGAAACCATATTAAAGAAAAATAGTATAAGGATTTTTAAAACTGATTTCTCAAGAAGAACTAGATGAAACACTTCAAGTACTTCCAAATAATAAAGCCCCAGGAAAATCACAAATTAGTTATAAAATATTAAAAAGATTAGATTCAGAAGGGAAACTTTATTTGAGAAAAATACTGAACTGCTTTTTAAAATAGGAGGTCACACTGTACGAATAGAAGCAAAGTTATATTTATCCAATAGCAAAACCAAAGCCATGGGAGTGTGAGCTCACCAACACAAGACCAATAGTGCTGCTAGAAGTCACATGAAAGTGTTTCACTAAAATCCTCACAAATAGACTGGAAAATATCTGTAAGAGCAATAATATCCTAAGAGGACCTAATTACATAGGATTATTAGGAGAAAGTATGGCTGAACCAATACAAATTCTGAACAATATTTGTGAGGAAGCAAAAGAAAACAAAAAGGAGTTATGGATTTTGTTTCAAAATATGGCAAAAGTATATGATACAATCAATCTAAATATGCTAATCAAGGCCATAAAAAGAATCAAATTCTAGAAGGTTTCATTCAAATCATAATGAGTCTATTTTACAATAGAGAGTTTAGAGTGATATATAAGAAAGATTCAATAGAAGCAATTATTGCAGGGGATGGAATAGATTAAGGAGAAACTATTTCACCTTTAATGTAAAAAATATTTTATTATCCTTTACTATGTAAGATCCAAAATGAATAAGCAAAAGAATATAGAATATCAGTTACATAGAATCCAGATTTGAAAGAAGATAATATTAGAAAGTTAGAGTCACGACATGCAGCAATAGCCTTTATGGATAATATCACATGGATAGCCTGATCAAAGGAAGATATGGAAAGAATATTAGAAGAAGCAAGAATATTTTATAAAGCAAATGACTCGCAAATTAATAGTAATAAATTAATCCTAGTTACTATTAACAATCCCAATCAGTATCTGAAAGAAGTCCAAGCAAGAGTCAACAAAGAAGTGATGAGAGAATTGGATAGAACTGAACAAGCAAGATTCCTAGGGATTTAGACAGGCAATCAAAAAACAGCTATTGAGCTCAAAGAATGGGTGCTTAAGGAAATTAATATGGTTACCAGAGCTCTGAAGAATAAAAATCTGACATACAAACAAGCTCTTTACATTTTGAATAGAGTGCTGATATCAAAAATCGAATTCAGAATGCAACACAGTATATTATCTTGGAAGATGTGCAACACCTTAACAATGGCATACAGAAAACTGTTTAAAAATAAGACCATATTATGCAAAACAATATCGAATAGTGTAATACATCATTCCAAGATTTATAACTTAAAGAGTGTCTAGATGTTACAGAAAGAAAGCCAGATAATAGAATTGTGTAACAGATTAAATAATCCAGGACTGGCTGGAACCACAACAATTATTAGACTTAAGCAAGCACAATTCAGATATTGGGAACCTGCTAACATGCTTATATGTAACTCACTAAATAATATTCTAGGAAAAGGTAACTTCTCTCTACAAGTATTGAAGCTGACTAAGGACATAGGTATAACCTTTCAAAGCTAGAAATAAAATGATATTTTCGAATGGAACCCAGGAAATAGTTCAATTAAAAAATATCTGCTAATAGAAGAGTATAAGAAAGCAATTTTATCACTCAGAAACAATAAACTAATGTATATAGATCAGCTTGTTGATCATGAAACAAGAGAACTACAAAACTGACAAATTCTCCAACTGTTACAGAAAACAAGCAAAGGATTGATTTCAGAATAGTACCTATCTATAACCAAGACAATGCAAGAAAATAGATTAAAACAACTTATAGAATCCTAAAAAAAGAATGGATAAAATGAATTTCAGAACATCACATTCTCAATATCAACTTTGACAAATGTTAGAAGCCCTGGATAGTTATAAGAAGCAAATTTCAACAGCAATAAATAATTTGGAAAAAATTGATTCTAGATTATATTTCAAGACAACTAAAGATAAAACACTTTAAATGTACCAGCCCTATTAAAAATCGAGAATCAAAGCTAACCCGATGTCAAAATTGTATAGAAGGTATAAAGATAGAAGGCCGATATATAATTGAAACAAGTATAGAAAAAATACATACAGTCCCCTATCTCAATACAAGAAAGTTTATCAGAAAATTCTAATCACTGGAAATTCCAAGTTCTAAAGAAGCATTGGAAGGTTTAACAGGTAGAACAATATACAGTGACCAAGTAACTACCCAAAATGAAAGAGTATTACAAGTGAAGATAGAGGATTGGAAAACAAATATCATCAAAGATCATATTGAAGGTGCCTATCAATTTTATTTGATCGAAATACTCAATCGCAACAAGCAAAGAAAAAAATCAATGACATTCTATTCTGATGGGTCTTTCATTAACCATGAAAGTCAAGCCTACATCTCGAGGTGGAAAACTATAGAAAAGGAGGATTCCAAAATGATCCACAAAAGATGATTAAAAGAACAAAACTGGTTCCTGTGTACATGTATGTTGAATCCCGTAAAGAAAAAGAAGCTGGATCTCAAGCTTACCAAAGTTAAGGCACACTCCAATATCTAGTATAATGAAGAGGCAGATGCTCTGGCCAAAGAAGCACTAAGATTCCCAATGATAAAATAGAAAAAATTGGTCTCGCCCAAAATGATTACAGAAATTAAATGGCAGAATATAATGCTAGATACCCCTATAAGACAAACTATTAAAAAAATTAATAACAAAGTAACAACCTATCAATAGACTACACAAGGTAGAATCAAAAGAAGATGGGATCAACAAATCCAAGACCACCACAGATATATGTGAGACCTCATATGGGAACACTTAAATAAGAGACACACATGGAATATCTCATTTAAAAGCTCATGAAACAAAAGCTTTCTCACTAAACTAATCAATGATGAGCTACCAATACTTTCAAAGCTTGCCATAAGAAGACCAGACCTTTACAAGTAAGTGAAATGTATTATGTATGGCCAGGAAGAGGAAACAATAGAATACTTGCTAGAATACCCAACTTACAAGACTCAATGAAAGGAGGTATGGTAAAAAAGAATAGAAAAAGTCTTGAAAGAGTTTAAAAAACTCTTAAAAAAAAGAAAAATGGAATCAGAAGAGAAAGAGTTAAGCTTAAGAATAGATTATAGGATAGAAATAGTAAAGATCAACAAACAGATAGCAAAACTGATAGAAAGAATCTAAGAAACCAGTCAGGATACATTTAGTTTCTGTATGGAATTAATAGATGAAGAACTAGTTATCAAGATTGTGGATTTGATATGTCATGGTAAGATAATTGAAAAAGAAGCAAGAAAATAGATAATTAAGATGTAAGAAAAAGTTCAAAACCACTTATGAAAGAAAATATGGAATGCAAGATGTGAAAAGATGATTGAATGGGAACAAAAATCAGGAATCCGCAAATATGACAAGATAAAAAGACTATTATATCCACGAAATCAGGAAAGAAAGAGCAACATTATAGAAAGTCAATCTAGTGAAAAACTAATAAATGAAGGAAAAAGAGTTGAAGACAAGAAGTTGGAAGAAATTCTACTAAATGGAGTGAAGTATGGTATAAAGTACTTGGGTTTTGATCTCTATCAGAGCTCAAAAGAGTGATCTACAGTAATGACCTGCGGACAATGATGTTAGAAGTTGGAAGGGTCTTCACCTGAACCTCTAATGGAGCAATAAATCACTCTCGAAGTTGCACTTAGAGAGGTAATACAATCAAAATGAGTGAGTTAGTTAGAGATTTAGCTTTAGTATTTCATTTAATATGTACAGCTTACAAATGTTTAATAAAGTATACTTAACTAACCTGATAGAGGGTTAAAAAAAATAATAATAATAATTTTTATAATTTTTAACTATATAATTAATGATTTAAAAATTGTCAAAATTAAAATTATAATAAAACCAGACACAACAGGAAGTGATCACATGATATTAATAGTCACATTACAAGATAAGAATCTCTTCTCGAGAAGTGAGATCTCATACCAATTCAACAAGACCATTAAAGTAATAGATATTAAAGGATTTACAGATGAACAATGGAAAAAGTATCAAGAAAGTGTAGATCACAAATTCAAGACAAAATTGATATCACTACTAGAAAATAAATCAAACAAGACATCAAAAAAATCATGGGTAAATCAAATATGGGAATGCTTTGAAAACCAGATAATGTCAGTAGCCTTCTCCAAATTGACAATCAAAAAAATAAGACCAAATTAGGAAAAGAAATACTAACCAAGACCTGAATTTATTAAATATAGAAGAGCCATTAAACTCAATACATTGTTTAAAAAAGAAAAGCTGATCAAAGCATGTGAGGATATACAGATCCTCAATTTAGTGATACAAGAACATAACAAAAAATACTATCCTGAACTTAAAATTGATATCTTATGTCTACAATATAGTATAGAGAACATACACTGGCCAGAAATTCAAAAAGAAATTCAGGATACGATTGAAACACTCAAAACAGTTTGCAAAAATGAAGAAAGTAAGAAAACAAGAGAAGAGATTAAAAAAGCATTAGAACAGAGATGTGATAACCTTAGAGACAATTAACAAAAAATGATCAACTCAATCTTATATAGAGAAAGAATCAAAATAGTCTTAGATAGAGTGAAAACTATAAACAACGGACAAGAATATATTACAACAAACAAAATAGAAATAGAAAGGGAACTTCAAAAATATTATAAAGAAGCCTTTAGAAAAAGAAGCACTAATTTTGACCATCTGATTGAGGATTGGAAAAAGAAGTATGAACCTAGAATAGATATCAATCACATATGATACGAAGAACTTTTAACTTCTATATCTCAAGAAGAACTCCAGCAAACTTTACAAATATTACCGAACAATAAAGTTTCTGGTAGATCACAAATCTTATAAAATGCTCAAGAAACTTAGTATCCAAGGTAAAGAATATTTTCGAAAGATATTGAACAAGTTTCTAAAACTTGAAACTACTCCTGACAGATAGAAACAAAGCCACATTTATTCAATTGCGAAGTCAAAAACATGGGATTGCAAATTACAAAACACAAGACTAATCGTTCTTCTGGAAGTTACCTGAAAATGTTTTACAAAAATACTTACCAATAGACTAAGTAATATTTGCAAAACATATAACAACCTGAAGGGTCCAAACTTCGCAGGTCTGGAGAAAGTACAGCAGAATCTATTCAAGTATTGAATAATATTTGTAAGGAAGCCAGAGAAAATAAAAAAGAATTATGGATACTCTTTCAAGATACAGCTAAAGCATATGATACTATAAGTCTGGACATGTTACAAAAGGCAATGGAAAGAATCAATATTCCAGCAGAATTCATCAAAATTATTATGGATCTTTTTGCAAATAGAGAGTTCAAGATATTATATGAAAATGACCTAACAGAATCAATAGTAGCAGGAAATGGTATAGATCAAGGAGAAACTATTTCACCACTACTATGGAGAATATTCTATGACCCTCTATTATGCAAAATTCAAAATGACAAAGACAAAGAATACACAATGTCAGTCAAGTGGAATCCTAATTTTGATAAAAAGAAAGAACATAAGCTAGAATTCAGACATGCTGCAATAGCTTTCATGGATGATACTACATGGATAGCTAGATCAAAGGAGGATATGGAACAAATTTTAGAAATAGCAAGAACTTTTTACAAAGCTAACAACTTTCAGATCAATAGTAGTAAATCAGTTTTCATTACTATTAATAACCTTAGCCAATATCCTGGGAGTGTCAAAGTTAGAATAAACAAAGAAGAGATTAAAGAGTTAAATAGAAATAATTACACCAGATTTCTAGGAATATGGATAGGAAATCAAAAAACATTTGTAGAAATAATGGAGAAAATTTGTAGAGAAATCGATTTGATAACTAGAACACTGAAAAAGAAAAAAGTAACAGATAAACAGGCCCTTTATATCTTAAATAGAATTCTAATTCCAAGAATAGAATTTCTAATGCAGCATAGTATATTATCATGGAAAATGTGCAATAACTTAACAACCAGATTTTGAAAACTATACAAAAACAAAAATGTATTATGTAAATCGATGCCTAATAGTATAGTTCATCACCTTAAAATATATAGCCTCAAAAGTATATGAATGCTATAAAGAGAAAACCAAGCTACAGGTCTTTGTAATAGGCTAAATAATAAAGGTTCAGCAGGTCTCACAACAATTATCAGGCTTAAACAGGCACAGCTAAAACACTGAGAACTCCAACACTTGCTCAACTGTAAAAGACTAGATCAAATAATGAACAAGGATAACTTCTCAATACAAATACTCAAAATTGCAAAGAATCTAGAAATAACTTTTTAAAGCTGGAAATGGGATAAAACCTTTGAATAGAAAAAAGGAAACAATCCAATTCAGGAATATCTATCAAAAGAAGAATATAGAAAAACTATTTCATCTCTGCGCAACAATAGACTAATGTATCTAGATCAGATCATAGAAAAGAGAACTATGAAACTAAAAGAGTGGAGATTGATTCAACTTCTTCAAAAAATGAGTAAAGGACCAATTCCAGATTGGTACGGTAGACTATCATATCTGTTGATATCAAAAACAATAGAAGAAATCATAGAGAAATACTGTAGTATGATAACAATATCTCATGGGAACCTGACTATCCAAAACTCAACTTAAGTAAGGACAAGAGACAAAAAATCTGGTATATTCTAAACAAAAGTCTAACAAGATTAATGTGAGGAAAAGTTTCAAGATTAGAAAAGGAACTGGTACACTTTAATTATGAAGAATAAGCAGAAAACCAGGGAACAACTTTGTCTTAGTGCAAAGAATGTGCAGAGGGCATACTCAGTAATGGTGCTCATATTATAAATGAAAACAAAGACAAGCTTCATGAGATCACTTTCTTGAACAAACGCAAATCAACAAGAACTGCCAAAAAACTAAAAATTCTGATAAAAAAAAATATTGGAGAGCAAAATGTAGATAAGATCCAATGTACTATAACATCTCAAGTAAATAGAAATCAACTACCACAGATAATAATCAAAAGATGGGAAACAAGAATTATTGAAGAACACATTCAAGAAGGAATCTATCAAGACTGTTTAAAAGAAATTTTACGATGAAACCTTGAAGAACAAGAGAATTTCCAGTTCTACTTAGATGGATCCCTAATAAACTATAGAAAAGAAACAGTCAAAATGGTGATGGCATGGATTCAAACAAAGGATAAAAATCAAGGGAGTAGTTTCCAGACAGGTGTACAAAATTGACCATTGTCCACAAGAGCAGAGCTAGTAGCAATAATTACAATTTTATTGATAATACCAATAGAAAGCTTAGTTGAAATCTATACAGATAGTCAAACATATATATCTAAATAGTATAAGTTGGAAAAAGAGAATCTGAAAATGACTGTTTTTAATTAGAAAGAAATATTTTTATAAATATTTTTTTTATTATTATTAAGACATATTATGATTAATAGAAGCTTATTTATATTTTAAAAATTAATATGTTTTATAATAATCAATTATTTTTGACAAATATTATATTATTGGTTGAAAATAATTACTGATAAAAACAAACTCTTTCCACTAATGCACTATTTTTCTAAAAATTTCCTTTTTTGGTAATTCTTTAGAGAAAAAGAATAACATAATTCAAGCTCAGTAAACACAGTAAAGAGAAACACAACTACATCACTTTACTTGGAGCAACACATAAAGCTCTATAAACAA
>CAJVPT010004366.1:0-13585 GCA_910592055.1 Acaulospora colombiana | reverse complement strand
TCAGCTCTGCCTTTTCGGCATACATTGGTAAGCTATTTATACTTTTCTAACTAACAATGGACTATCTACTTTATAATTGGCTATACTAATCCTAAGCTTTGCTAAACTTTCCATACTTTTTCAGATACACATAGTTTCCTTATCAGCACCCGAGCCTTATCTATAGTTTCTTACCTTGCAATACTCAATCTTTCATGTCAGACTTTTGGGTTTTTAGATTCTAGACTGTTACGTGTAAATCACGTCACCCACGTGATCTATAACAATATGTAAATACAATAAATATTCATATTTATAATCACTCACATTCTAAAAAAAAAATAAAAGCTCATATTATATTTCATTAACAGTTCAAGAATTTAGAGAAAGAATGGATAATTCATATTAATAAAGAAATTATTAGAGCTATCTTTATCCAATATGAACCAGATGATAAAAAAATTAATCAAATCATCAAGTAGTACAACTCTCAATCTCTAAGACTATATTGTACTCATAATACTACTACTAGCTTGATGGCTCGAGTAGTTAGATATACTAAGGCCAAAGTATGCTTTACTTCTAGAAACTTGCTTATACTTAGAAGGTGAAACTATACTGTTATATGTTTTGCATTATCGCAAGATCCGCAAAAAGCTCTAAAGCAATATATCTTTATGTATGGCCATAAACTTACTTGAAGTGCTAAAGAACATTTTAGAAAAGAACAAGATCTTTCATCGGATAGACAATATTATAAGAAGACTTTAGAATCAGATAATGAATCAATACAATCAGATATTGAACAGGCAGATAGAAGAATAAAGAGAACTGATATTAGATGCAATAGAAAATCAAGATTAAAGTCTAATTCTAGAAAAGAAACTGATGAATCCAACAATGATATAGATAAATCATACACTCAGATCAAAAGCAAACCAGTCATATATATAACCAAAATAAAGCAAGAATCTAGATTCAAAAGAGCTGGATATGTTGGATTAACAGGTAGTAATAATGAATCCATCAACTCAAACAGAAGATGGAATATGGGAACTAATCAAGAATTCAGAAGTTCAGACAGCTCAGACTTTGAAAACAATGGATCTACTTCTTGGCAACAGATCTTAGCTAAACTAAAAAAAATAAATACAAGAATTAGTAGAATAAAGCAATAATCCAAAAAATATTCTTGATCAGAATACAAACGAGAAACCTGATGATTATAAAGTGTATCAGTCCAATCATAGTTCCTTAAAAAAAAACTGGACTCCCAAAAGGAATATAGCTCTTCTCAAAAAATAATAAATTTAATGGCAGGTGCAGCAAATAATAATATACTTTACTTAATAAATTCTCAAATAATACAAGCTCTTTAGATGATCTCATTTCAATAATAAAATCCAATAATATTAAAATATCAAAAAACTATATCCTTTATTAAAATAATGACATCAAACCATCCATCAATAACATTATAACTATAGAAACACACAATGTGAGAGATATTAATACAATCCTTGATCAACAAAGGTTCTGGAAAAAAATTCAAGAGATGGATATTGATATTCTTGGAATTTGTAAAACAAAACTTGTATTTGATTGGATATATTTGCTTTCAAATTTCAAAAAATACATAAGTTCTTTCATAGCAGTAATAATAACAGATTTAGAGGCTTTGGAATAGACCTTTTAATCAAAAAGGAATATAAATGAAAGCCAGCATATATAGACAAGATAAAGGGTCATATAATAGGAGCTAGCTTCCTATCAGTAAAGAGTAAACTTGCAATTTTTCAAGTTTACTTACCTTCTGATAAAAAAGAAAGTAAATAAATGTCTACAACAAATCTTATAGAAGAAAATTCATAAAAAACAGAAAAGAGACTTTGAAGTAATTATTATGGGAGACTTTAATGCTATAATTGATCTTACAACAGATCAGTCCTTTGTCAATAACAAGATATACTGTATATCAGATACAAAAGAGCTGAAATTGAATTATTTAACTTCTTAGAGGATTGAAATTTTACAGATGTTCAAAGGCTTTGAAAGGAAGAAGACAATAATACCTTTATATGGTCAAACAAGTTAGTTTATAGCAAAATTGACTATATTTGAATCACAGCTAAACTGAATCTTAAAAACTTATAGGATTTCTATAATATAGTAATGGAAACTTTAACCAGCAGTGACTATATACTTCCAATAGTCCGTTTAACAACTGATAATTTGCTTAAGAAAAAGAAGCAGAAACTATAAAGAACTAAAGGTATTAAAATTCCAGATATTGCTAACTCTACAGGTATCCAATGAAAAAAGTTTAGAACCTGAACAAATACTGTTTTCTTCTATCTTAAAGATCAAGTATATATAAAGTCCTCAATTAACTTCAATGTATTACAAATACTAAATAAGATCTGGCACTTGTTAAAATCTACTATTATTAGAGGAACCTTTAAGACTTTAAAGACAAAAAGAATATATTTTAATTTCAAAAAAATATTCAAAATTGATAGTGCTATTTCTAGACATGACTTTAATATATATTGAGAAACCAATAGAATTCACTATCTGCTCAAAAAGCTTAAGCAATATGGGAATTATCTATTAAGAAAGAGATTTTAATAATGATCAATAGGCTTTATCTCCTATATGATAATGCATTTACTCAAGACTTATCATCTTCTCAAAATGCTACTAATGTTAAAATACAGCTGAAACAAATTGTCAAAATAGAATTGACCTTATATACAATTTGTAAAAAAAAGAAAAGTCTCTATATCAAAAATCAAATCAAACATGCCCTTAAAATTAGATGTAAGAATCTCAAAAGTAATCAAAAATGAATGCTGAACTGCATTCTTAACAGAAAACGATCTAAGATAGTAATTGACAGACTCCTAGTACAAGACTGTAAGTGTTCAACATATATAGTTATGAACCTACAAACTATTAATTAGTAAGTCAAGACCAATTATCAAAAAGCCTTCAAAAAAAGAAAATCCAATTTCAAAGACCTAGATCTCGATTAAAAAACAGAATATTAGTCCAAAGAATGAATCAAACCAGAATGATACCTCTCTTTAAAAGAAGAAATTTTAATAGAAGAACTTGATGAAACACTAAGAAGTCTTCCCAACAAAAAGGTATCTGGTCCCTTATAGATCAGTTATGAGATGCTGAAGAATTTAGATTCAAAAGAAAAAGCTATATTAGTTCAGCTTTTTAATATGATTTTTGAAAATGGCCAAATACTCAAGAAATAAAAAAATAGTAATATATATCCAATACCCAAGCCTAAACCAAGGCATTGTGAGCTTGAAAATACCAGATCAATTGTGTTACTGAAAAAAGTGAGACTTTGCTTTATCAAAATAGTGAATAAATGCTAGTAATATCTTCACAAAGTATAATATCTTGTAAGGATCAAACTTTGCTGGCCTACAGGAAGAGAGTACTGCTAAACATATCTAACTTCTAAACAGTATATGTGAAGAGGTCAGAGAAAAAAGAAAAGAATTATGGATACTTTTTCAAAATATAGCAAAAGCCTATAACACAATTAGTCTTTAAATGTTGAAAAAGGCAATGTCAAGAGTTCAAATTCCATTAGTAACAAGACAACTGTTTACCAATATTAGCTAGAAAAGAAAATTCAATAGAATGGCAACACATATTAGAAATGGGTGCAGTCTTCTTTATAACTACATGGAAAGATCTGATCATTGACAATGGTATTCAGGAGTTTATTAAAGAATGGAATTATAGAAAGATCAGCCTTGACTGAAGTAATTAAAGATAGATTCAAAATAGATGGAGTAAAGAGGAAACCAAGATAAATTGAACAGTTTTTTGAAGCCAGTTTAATATATATCATATATTGTATATATCCTTCAAGAATAATAAGAACAAAAGCTTTTTGGTGAATCTTTCTTATGACGAACTTCTGACATTACAGATACTCAAGAAATAAAAACTAGAAGTTTATAAATCAATTACTTGTGTTAGGTGTAGAACCTATTAAGAAACAACTGATTATCTGTTCTTGTGTTCAGCAACAAGTCTTGAAAGACTAGACATCTGGAAAGAAGCAAATAGAAAGTTGATTCAATATATTACTGATTAAGTGGAGGTTAAGAATAAAGATCAAGAAGTTATACATCAAGTAGTCGATACATTGCTTAATGAGATATAACAAAGTCTTTTTAAAATAATATGTGGATATATGCATAAAGACAAAATGAAAGATATTGAAAACTTCCTTAAACTATACTACAAGATAAAGCTATTTATCACAAAGAAAGCTATAGGAAAACTGTAACAATAAATATAAAAGAATTTCAAGAAAAGGATCTGGAACAAATGCTGTAAAGTAGTAATTGAATGGGAAAAAACTTTGGATATTGATAAGAGATCTAAATAATACTGAGTTCTGAAGAACAAGTTTGAAAACACAAAAAATCCAAAAGAAGATAATAGCCCTCCATTAGACAAAATATTATATGAAAAAAATCCAAAAGAAGATAATAGCCCTCCATTAGACAAAATATTATATGAAAAAAAATCCAAAGGTATAAATATCAAAAAAATTATTGAAAGATAGATAGTAAAGGGGAGAAAATGATAGGTGTTTGATGTGCTAGTTAGAATTTTGGATGATTTATAGTGATGACCTGTAAGCAATAAACTTGATAGCTAAAGGATAATCCAAGTTATTAAGAGAGCAAAATATCATATTCTAAGTTGCACCTAGAGAAATTAAACTTCTAAGATGGGTGAGCTGTCATGTGAAAATTTTTTAAATTGTATAATATTTTTAAAATACACAATAAAGATAAGCTGTATCAGCCTGACAACAAATTAAAAAAAAACCAATGAATTGCTAAGTTAGGAAAAAATATATATAATATAAATAGAAAAAAGATATAGTTTAAGGCTTTATCAAAAAAGTTTAGAAGCAAAACTATTCTTTTTTAAAAAATGTTACTTGATTAAAATAGTCTTTTTGTTTTACTTGAATCTCAAAAAAAATTTTTTTTAATTATTTGTGACATTAGATAATATAATTTATTTTATTTTTTATTTAAATAAAAACTAGATTAAAATATTTCAAAAAAGTATTTAAAATTTAATTTTTATTTATTAAAGTTTTATTATTACCTAAGAAATTTAAGTAAAAGATAAGAGTTTGCAATATGTTTTATATTAGTCAATTATCTTTAGTAAGAATTTGTTTATTCAAAATTCAGAATCAAATTGAGATAAATAAATTTTTTTTAAAAACTATAAAGATAGAAGTTTTAAAAAGACCAAGATAATTAAAAAAAAAAAATAAGCCTTTTTATTATATTAAATCTCTATAATTCTTTTAATTTAAAGATTAAAAAAGTTTTTAAATACTTTACAGTTAGGTTTTTTTTTATTAAAAACTTTTTTGCTATTGATATCAAAAATATTACCTGATTTTTTTTAATCACTGAAAGTTAGTTTTTTAATAAAGAAATTTATAAATAATAGAAAAAAAATAGAGATAACTCTTGAAGTTATACTTTAAATTGTTTTAAAAAAAGTATTAAGACTTTATTAGTAAAAAAAATTTAAAAACTTTTTGTAAATATCTTTTTTTGAGGGGTAAAAGGTGCTAATAGCATATGTTTATTGAGTATTTTATATCAATTACATAACTACAATGGTCCATCTAAGTTAACCCACCCCTTTTACCTTAGCCTTATCCGGATATACCAACTTACACACAGAAGGTGGGTCCACATTCCAAGTTGGATCTTTAGAAGGTGGAAATCCTACCATTAGTTTTAAACTGCCTAACCTAATCTAGATCCTGACATTTATCCCTTACTAGGACCTACGCTAACCTTCTATACCTTACCACCTCTTAATCACACCTTTAGTCCATACAGCTGCAAATGAATCTTAGTGCATCTGTGTACTGTCTAGTCAATGCTTTGAGAATTTTGTCCAATGGTTGGCACATGTTACCAAACCTAGGGATTATTCATCAATAGGGACGTGACTCCTGAATCTCCTAGTAGACTTATCCATCGGGTTTTCGATTGGCGTTAGCTGTCAAATCTAGGGGTTACTCACTAAGCAGGGTACAACTCCTACACAGGGATAGCACTGGTGATTCACTAACATCACATGTTAATGTTCATCGACGATCCCTGAAAGGCTTAGTACTTCGTGTTAATGATCTTGACAATTATCATGCATCTACTGGATGACCGTTATACCACTACATTTTTTGAAGAACACAATCCTAATGCCCACTGGATCAGTATATGAAATGGCTTTTTATAGGAAACAGTACATTACAGGTTATGATGCCAGATACCATATTAATTCTATTCAGCTGCCTTCACTGGGAGTTGAATTGGTATTTTGTGATCTAACCTGTGGAGCACTAACTACTGTGCTATAGACCCATAGGTCAATAAATATCTTTTTTATATATAATTAAATGATTAGTAATTAAAAAAAAAAACTCTTTCCGCTGATCCCCTTTTTTCTTAAAAATTTTCTTTTTTGATAATTTTCTTGGAAAAGAGAAGCCAGCCTAAAAAATACCTTATTTCTCAAAGATTCAAGGCTTAATAACAACCTAGAATATTCAACCATTCCTCCAAGAGATCACTCTATTGATTAACAAAAGTTTTGGCAGTATTGCATTACAATAGCTTTACTTTACAAGGGAAGAAAAACATATTTACAAGCTGATTCATAGTAAGCTTAGAAGAGCCCAATATCAACTTCCCAAGCTTCTAGTCAGGCCAGTGTTGGTTTACATCTTTCTAGGTACTAGAAGGAACTTTACAAACAATAGTTCCTATCAATAAATCAGGAAAAACTCAAAGTTTACAAAGCCTAGAAGGACATTAAAGGCTTTCAAGAACAAACAGTAGAGTATTCTGATTCTATACACACTTGTCTAAACATTAAAACAAGTTACGTGAACGTGTACATGTTAAACAATTCAGCACCAAAACAACAAAGCAAGGTTTATCAAGTGTCTACATATAAACAACCTATTTTTTATAATAAAGGAAATCAATATCAAATCCGATAAATAAATAGAACTAAACAGGAAGGATTAATAACTCATCTGAGTAAACACGACACTAAACAAGACAACAAACAATTAATCCCATGTACCTTGCTAAATATAAACAAGTAAACAAATCAAGAATAAACAAAACAATGAATTAGCATTTTATCCTTCTTTACACGTGATCAATATGACAAAGGAATGGAGAATTATACAAATTGCTAAGAAAAGAGAGCTACACATCCTTGATACAATAGTCAAAATAGCTGAAAAACATGATCAAAGAAAAGAAATATAAGCTATCCAAATCATTTTCAACACTCTCACTACATAAGACAAATCCAATCAGACATTAGAACCAATAGAATACTCAATACTCGATAGTATTCTCGCAAAAATTTAAAATATAGACCCAACTATATTCATTAAAGCAGAGGTCCTTAAAACACATATCCTATACTTATGGACACAAGATCAAGGAAGAGAAGAAGACCTTATGGTACCCTTTTTGGAAGAAAAAGTCAAATGTATCTTGGAGCAAAATACTTTCACGAATTGTCTTTCCCTTCATACTCTGGAAATTTTTCAGACCAAGGGTGAGTTTATAAACTCCATAGTAGGAGATTCAACTTCAAATGAGAACACCATTCCAAACAAGGATATAGAAGTTTAACCAACAATCGAGATTGAAATTCCAAATAACATTGAAGTTGAAATGGGTAATAAAGATATGGAGAAAAAGCAGAAGATAAAACTTGAAATGGTAAACTTCCAGAAAAGAGTTGAAGGAGAAAACATAGCAGAACAAATCTCCTACAATACATGAAACAGATTCAAGTCATCTAGTTTAAATTTATTTCATATTATCAAGAAAGGAAAATTCAAGGTTGGAATTCTCACCTCCAGAATACCAGGAGATACAGAAAAGAATACATAGCCTATCTCCAAGGTACCTTGAGTCTACCTAAAGATATGCTACCATTAAAAAATTTTTTTCTCAATAGTAATGCCTGAACAACTTTCACCTTTGAAGAATTGAAAGATGCTCTACAATGTATGGAGAAGATTAACAAGAAAGAAGGAGAAAACTTTACCTTGATACCTATATAGGTAGAGAAATGGGAAACTTCATATTCATCACCAGAAAAGAAATTCTTTAAACAAGAGATAGCAGAAGAAAAAAACAAGACAATGGTTATCACATTGATAGATTTTGACCGCAGTCATAATCATCAAGAAATCAAGACTGCCTTACAAAAATATAGAAAGGTGTCGAGTATCAATATTTACAACCACTCTCACTCACAAAGAAGAATCAAAGCACGACTCATCCCAAACCAGCAAAACTTGGAGGATAGATGGTTCATTCATGTCAAAGTAGATACCTTCAAGGCAATTTTTACTCAATATGAATCAGATGACTATGAAGTCGATGCCATTCTCAAAAACTATAACAACCAATCCTTACAACTGTATAGTATACACAATATCTTTACAAGTCTTATAGCAAGGACAACACAGTATGCAGGAGCCAAAGCATGTTATATATCAAGAAACTCTTTCACTTTAAAAAGAAGCGGATATGCAGTAGTCTGTTTCATAGCAGCAGAAGATTTGCACAAGGCCCTGAGACAACATATATTTATATATGGGCACAAACTCAGCTGAAGTGCTAAAGAGCACTTTAGAAAGGATACAGTACATGATAAAGAAGTAACCAATACAAAGAGTAGTAATTATAATAAAGAGAAAGTCCACCCTGAAACAACACATATTGAACTGCACTTAAGACAATTAGGTCAAACTGACATTATAAGCAACAACAGAACAAACTGGTCTACAACATCTGAGAATAATTCGGTAACTGAAAGTGAATTTAAAAAAAGGACAGATCTGGAAAAAAAGGCAAAAGGAAAAAGACACAACTTCCAAGGCAGCAAATATATGGCTGAAACATCAAACACTCCTAGATGCTTCACTACTAGTAGTAATAGAGAGCTAATCAATCACTGTAACAGAAGAAGAATTTTGCATAATAGGTCACAAAGCCCTTATTTGAAAAGTAAAAGTAATCAAGATCCCCTGTACCAGATCCTGAATAATCACAAGTGATTAAATAATAGAATAAATATAATAGAGGAGAAAATAGGTAACCAGAACAGGGTAAGAGAAAGGCAATAAAATAATCACTCCTAAAAAGCATTAGTCCAATCAAGGTATACCAGGAGAGAGTTTGACCCACAAGAAGAATCAAGCTCATCCTGGAAGAAAAGAATGACCATAGAAACAATAACAGAAACTAATAAAACCTTTCCCAATACAATACACATCACATCACTAGACAAATTATCAGTACAATTAAAAAGAATACCATTAATAAACTAGACAAAGAACAAATACTATATAAAAACTATACTATCAACAACTCTATATTAGATGACACTATTACTATTGAACACATAATGTTAGAGGCATTAACACTAGTCTTGAACAACAAAGACTATTTAGACTCATATAAGATCTCGATATAGACATTCTTGGGATCTGTAAACTAAACTAACAGAAGAAACAGCGAACTTCACTTTTAACCTACAGCAAACACACAAATTCTTTCACAGTTGTAATAATGAAAAATCCAGAGGATCTGGAGTAGGGTTTCTCATAAAGAAAAATATCGAGAAAAAGTTAGAATCAATTGAAAAAATAGAAGGATATATAATAGGAGCTAACTTTCTATCAACAAGAAGCAAACTCTGTATCTACCAAGTGTATTTGCCATCTAAGCAAGCTGAAAGTAGACGGCTATAACAGCTACTTCAAAACAAGATTCTAGACAAGCAAAGAAACTATTTCAAAGTCATAATCATGGGTGACTTTAATACTGTCATCAACCCAATAGTGGATCGATCACCATCCACAAACAAAACAACCCCAAGATATAGAAAAGCAGAAATAGGTCTCTTCAATTTTCTAGAAGACTGGAATTATATAGATATCCAAAACTCCTAGGAAGAAGAAGGGAATACCACCTTCACATGAGCAAATAACTCAGCACACAGCAGAATTGACTATATCTGAACACCACCAGAAATTAGTCTAAACAATATATACAAGTTCAAAAACATTCTAATGGAGATACTATTGGGTAGTGACCATACCTTGCTAATAACAAGAATGACAAAAACAATTTGCTCAAAAATCAGGTACTAAAGCAAGTTAAAACAAAAGAGAAACAAATACCAGATCTAGGAAACTCTACTGTGGAACAATGGGAGAAATTCAAACTCTGGATAGAATGCAAGCTTCCAAAAATTGATGCACAGGTTTCCTGGCATGAAACTGAGAACAGCTCTCAAGAACTCAAAAAGGCCTGGCAAGAACTTAAAACCATAATAATTAAGGATGTATACAAGTGTCTCCAGAAGAAAAGAGTCTACTTCACTTTCAGCAGAAGAAAAGAAGTTAAGATGGGATCAATAATCCCAAAAAAGGATTTTTAAGCCTACAGAAAAGCCAATAAGATTCACTTTCTTCTAAAGAAAATCCAAGTTAACTGGGATATAAAGACAACAGAAGACATGAAAAATATAGAGAAGGCCATCCAAAATCTACAAGGCACTTATGAATCCCTTGATGAAAAACTAGTATCTCCCCATTCACAAGAAGAGACCTTAGGGCAATTGAAAAAAATCACTAAGATAGAACATACCCTCAGAATGATATGCAAGAAAAAAAAAGTCTTCATATTAAAAACCAAATCAAGAAGGCTCTGAATAACAGATGTGATGATCTTAGATCCAATCAAAAATGGATGTTGGGCTTAGTCTTATACTGTAAAAAACTAAGAATTATATTAGATTGGGTACTAATTACAAATCAGAAGAGGAAGGAATACATTGCTACTAATCCTTAAACTATCAGAAGCAAGGTTGAAGAATATTACAAAAGGGTGTTCAAAAAGAGAAATACCAACTTCGAGAATCTAGACCCCTCTTGGAAAAAAGAATACCAACCCAAAGAATGGATCGATTCAACATGGTATTTATCTTTAACAGAAGAAATCAAAGTAGAATAGCTCAAAGTTACTTTACAATTTCTCCCAAACAACAAGGTTGCTGGCCCCTTATACATCAGCTATGAAATGCTTAAAAATTTAGGGATCAAAGGAAAAGAAACTTTATGTCTTCTTTTTAATAAAGTTTTAAGCATAGGTAGAATATCAAAGAAATAAAAAAGCAATAACATTTATCCCATTCCCAAACCCAAGCCTTGGAAATGTGATCTAAGCAATACAAGACTCATCGTTCTTTTAAAAACAGCTCAAAAATGTTTTACCAAGATTCTTACCAACCAACTATCAACTATTTGCAAGCCATACAAAATATTAAAAGGATCCAACTTTGCTGAGCTATAGGGAAAAAGTAAAGCAGAGCCTATTCACCTGCTGAACAACATTTGTGAAGAGGTTAGAGAAAAGAAAAAAGAGCTATGGATTCTATTTCAAGATACTGCAAAGGCATATGATACAATATCTCTGTATATGCTTGAAAAGGCCATATATCGGATTCGTATTCCTATAACCATTAAGAAGCTCATAATAGATTTCTTCAAAGATAGAAGCTGTAGTATTATCCTTCCCAATAGACTATCTAATCCAATAGGGGCTGAGGATGAAATAGATCAAGGAGAAACAATTTCTCCATTATTATTGAGAATCTTTTACAATCCACTTTTATGCAAGATCCAAAACAATAGCAATCTGAGTTATTCCATGGAAGAAGAATGATCTCCTGACTTTAGTAAACCTAAAGAGAAGATGAAGCTCTCCTTAAAGCAGGCTATAATTGTCTACATGGATGACACGACCTGAATTGCCAAATCCAAGGAAGACCTGGAAAAGATCCTGGAAGAAGCAAAAAAGTTCTATATATCAAATGACTCTCATATCAATACAGAGAAGTCAATCCTTCTTATTATACACCGAAACCCACAAGTTCCTGGGACTGTTTAAGCTGGAATAGAAAATACTATAGTTTATGAAATCAACAAGAAAGACTAGGCTAAATTTCTTGGTATCTGGCTAGAATCAAGACAAAGAAATCAGGACACTATCAGTCTTATAAAATTAGAGATCAAAACAGTAGTTCAGGCAATAATCAAGAAGAATCTAACAGAAAAACATGCCTGATGCATTATCAATAGGGTCCTAATT
This sequence comes from Acaulospora colombiana, assembly GCA_910592055.1. NCBI lineage: Eukaryota > Fungi > Glomeromycota > Glomeromycetes > Diversisporales > Acaulosporaceae > Acaulospora > Acaulospora colombiana. Next base: position 1,328 of record CAJVPT010004366.1, on the reverse strand, counting down.
CCAAGGATAGAATACAGAACACAACATACACACCTGAGTGCGAAAACATGTAATGATCTCACAGCGATATTTAGAAAAGTATTCAAGAATAAGGCTCTAGTCTGTGGAATAATTCCAAACAGTTGTATTCACAACAAAGAAATATATAGTCTCAAATGTATCTGAAAGATACAGCTAGAAAGTCACATACCTACACTTTTTTGTCAACTTAACAATAATGAGGCCTCTGGTATTTCTACCATAATTAGACTGAAACAAAGCCAAATCAAATGTTGAGAGTCAGGCAATATTCTAAGCAATCCTATCAACTCTTTCAAGCTGACAAAAGGAAACTTGGCAGCTATGACACTGGCTCTGGTAAATAGCATACAAGTCACTTTTCAAAGTTGAAGATGAAAAAACATATTTGATTATCGGGGAGATATCTTATTAATCAAATATATACTGCAAGAGGACAAAGAATATAGAAAAGCCATTTTATAATTATGAAAACACAAAATTATGTTTCTAGATCAGCTTATCAATACTACTACAATGACACTTAATGAATGGAGAGCAGTTCAAATCCTCTATAGCAGATGTGTGACCAGTTTCCTTCTGATACAAAAAAGTGAAAGAAAAAACAACAGTAAATTAAGATCTTCTACGTAACTCTTTATATGGACTTGAATGATAGTTTACAATATGCAAACTGAGATATTCTTAATAAACTTGAATAGAAGGAAGATTTACTGGACAATTCAGACTAATACCTTAACAGATATATGGAGTAAGACAATATCTATAAACAACAAAATCTATTTTACCCCATATTAACTAGTATATGATTCTACTAGTAATAATACTCATCTTCAATCAGATAACACAGAGCAGTTATTAGAAGTAGTCCTGTCACAAATTCATCTTCTCCTACAGCTTAATCGACACAATAATCTAAGAAAAAAAAAATAGATCCTTCTATCAGGAAACCCTATAGACTAGCAGAAAAATGAATTCCAGTAAATAGTGGCTCTATTAACATTCAGACCATTCGAAGTAGAAATTCAAGTGGAAGACTGGATTATCACACTTATAGAAAAAGCTATACAAACAGAAGAACACAAAGACGGACTTAAGAGTATCTTGAAATATAGTATAGTGCAAAAAATTTTGAAATATTATTTATATATATAAACACGTATAACTTTTTAAAAACAAAAGCAATTCATGTGAAATTTTAAATATGTAAACAACATAGTCCAAACAATATACGATTGCTTCCAAAAGTTTGAGTCCACTTACTATGTTTTTATTATAAATTTCAACTTTGACAATTTTTAAATCCTTAA
>CAJVPT010004365.1:0-13590 GCA_910592055.1 Acaulospora colombiana | reverse complement strand
CAAGAAAGTTCCCAAAGGAAGAAGAACTGACTGTGAAGTATTTGAAGGCCTATTTAATCTTTGAAGCAAGAGGTATATAGAGGTTTTTGATGATAGAAGGGCTTATTTTTCTCCTTCTAGTCACTTGTAAATCTCTTAAAGCTATTGCTTTTATGGTTTTCTGGGGAATTTTGCCTATCTCGGTTTGATTCTGAATTTTTGATAGCACAAATCCTTATCAAAGGTAATTGACTGACATGAAATACATTAGTTTTTGGAATGTAAACAAGCTCTTATTGGTTATATTCATGTGTTCTGATAATGTCATTGATGATTGAAAAGAAGGTTTTGAAAACGGTTGCTCTCAAAAAGCTCAAGTCCTTCAATGAAAACTTCCATGACATCAAAAGATCAAGTGATGGGTAATGTGGATTGCAAACTCCTATCTCTTATCTAAGTTTCTCAAGTGGTGACAAAGCTTTAATGGAAAAAAGCTGAGGTCTAAACACTTTTCTTGAGATATCTCAATCCGGTACTCACTTAAATGAAAGATCAGTTGAATTAACTTATCTGATACTGCAGGTGATAAAAAGAAAGATTTTTTTGAGATTTAAGTGAAACAAGGAGACTATTCCAATCAGACAAATCCCTTTTAAGAAGAGATTATTTTTATTTTTATTTTTGAATTTTTTTGATAGACCTTAAATTGTCCTCTTTTCCCAATTATTTTTCCCTTTCCCCTTTTTAACTTAACAATTTATTGGTTTTTAGACAATTAACAGTAACAAACTGTTGGCAATTATCCTGGTAGATAGAGATTATTATCAATCTATTAAAAAAGTAAAATATTGTTTCCAAAATCTGACTTAGAGTACTTTTGTATAAAGACAAGTTAGTTACTTTATAAAAGTCTGTAAAATATTATAAATTTATTTTCAATTTTTTAATAAAGACACATTATTGTGATATAATTATGGATTAAAAAAAAAAAAAAAAAAAAAAAGTATAGTTTAAGCTTCTTCAAAAAAGTTCATTAATTGAATAATTTCTTCTCAAAAGAGATTTATCTGATTAAAATACTGTATTTTTCTTGTTTTTATTTAAATCTTAAAAGAAATCCTTTTTGTTATCACCTGCAATATTAAATAAGTTAATTAAATAAAATTTATTATTTAAACAAATATTGAATTGAAATAATTCAAAAATAATATAAAGATCTTAGTAATTAATCAAGAAAGCCTTTTCACTATTTGAGAAACTTATAGTAAAAAGAATAGAATTCTGTAATTTATACTATTTATCTTTTATTTTTAATATTTTAAATATTTTTCTTAAAAACTTATGACTTTTAAAGAAAAACAATTTCTAGAACTTTTTTTTAACTACTATTTATATTATTGAACATATGAATATGATTAATAGAAACTTGTTTATACTTAATAAACAAACATATTTCATATTAATTAATTATCTTTAGTAAGAATTTGTGCTATTTAAAATTTAAGATAAATTAAGGTAGATAAAATTTTTTAGAAAATTATGAAAATGGAAGTTCTAAGAAAATTAAAATAATTAAAAAGAGAAAAAATAAGTTCTTCTATTATAATATAATCTTTATAATCACTTATTTCAAAAGTTAAAAAGATTTTTAAATACTTTATAATTAGTTTTTTTTCCTTTAAAAACTTTTTTTCTATTGATATTAAAAATATAATTTGATTTTCTTGATTGTTGAAAGTCAAGTTTTTAAGTAAAATAATTTATAAATAAAAAAAAAAAATAAAAATAACTTTTAAGTTATATTTCATATTGCTTTAATAAATGTATTAAGATTTTATTAGTAAAGAAATAAAAAAACTTCTTATGAATATCTTTTTTATATATGATTAGAGAATCACAAATATTAAATAAATATTTATAATATTATATTAATTATTTATATAATAACTAACTTGGTATTATATGAACAAAATTTGTAAAAATTTCCTTTTATGGTAACAACTCAAAGCACACAAGAAAAAACCTAACGCTCTCAAAGAGCCCCAACAACGAACATGTCTAGAAGGTCTCCCAGAGTTAAAAACATAGCTGTGAACTACAATAGCAAGAGAATCATTACTGATAGTGGAAAAATCTCAAAACCACTCTTGAAGACCAAACTGTCAAACAAATTCAACCCGCTCACCAGTAACAAGAGAAGTAAAACAGTTGCGAAGAAAGAGAAGGAAGCTGAAACTATTCAAGACATACAGGACCTCACCCAAGACCAAGAAAAGAGTATGGAGCTTGAGAACGTAGAAAGTGACAATACTACAAATCTGGAGAAGAACATCACTGAAACTGTTGATACGAAAGAGGAAATAAACATGGAATCGAGATCACCATCACCTGTAACAGTAACATCAACAACAACAACAGTAGCCAAGGAGGAAGGAGAGACCATGAACAACCAGGAGAATATTGTTAACAATAGATACAGTTATGAGAAGAAACAAAGGCCAAGAACCCCAGAAACAAGACAACAACACTCCCAAAGACTAAACAACACACTCAGTATAGACAAAGTCTTCATAGATTTGGAAGAAGTACTGGGAAGCTCAACACAAGAAAAAATCAACTTTATTCGAAATAAGTTGGGGCACCTGGTAATCCTGAAACATGTACGCACAGAGGAATCAACAGGTACACAGATGATCGCAGTATTATTCAGCAATTACTATGAGGCAATAGAGGCATGCGAGATTAGGATCACCAACAATGAAACTATCAAATTCAGATTAGCACCACAGATCGGCACACCTGAATGTAGAGCCCAATCCATCAGACTCTGGGACGTCCCCAATTATTTCTCAAAAAGGGACATAGCCAATTTATTTGAAAATAAAACAGTTATAGAATATATTTCACTTCAACCAGCGGGTATGGTCCAATCAGGAATCATACAATTTACCTCAGAAGCAATATTCGAAGAACAGGCCAGAGCATGGGCCCTCTATAAGGACAACTACTGTATGAGAATATACCCAATGGTCAAGACTCGAATCATTAAAGAAAAAAGAAACCAATATAGTGCAATACTTGCCAACCTCCCACAAGAGACATCAGCAAAAAAGTTGAAAGGAATTATCGAACAGATGCATGCTCAGGCATGTTATTTCCCCCTAAACCAATTTAAACAAAATAAACGGTTTGTTATCCTGTATTTCAAAGATACACAAGACTTGAACAAGGCAAGGAATACCACCTTGAGACTGGAAGATACAGAGCTTATGTGGGTCTCAAGATCAACAAAGCTCTGCTTCGGATGTGGAGCATAGGAACATGACTTAAAGGCTTGCACCATAGTTAAGAAAGACTCAACACAGAGAAATAGAACCAATAGACTTGGCCAACCAAGACATTCCCTCCCTCAAAGGAAAGGCCTTCAATCAACAAGGCAAGAGAAAAGGCCGATTATGGATTACACAACTAATACAAATCGAACATACGCCAGTGTAGCAAAAGGCTTCTTTCGGCCACCTACACAACTGGAAACACTAACTGAAGCTATCAGGCAGCTCTAGATGGACATGAATGCCATTAAATACCAGGTTCACATGTTGGACAAAAGAGTATCGGCACTGGAAGAAGGTCCGCAGATAAAAGCCAAAGGATCAGAAATTATTGAGTTACCTACTGAACAAGAACAACAGCCATCGAGATCAAGCTTCAAAACTCCATCTCCCAAAGGAATGGATATCAGACAACAACAAGAGTTAATAAATAGTAGAATCAATCAAATGGAGTCCACGATCGAATCCATCATGAGAGAAATAATAGATTGCTTGGACTCACCCATCAAGGTATCAGGATCAACAAAACAGATCCCTCAATATCTCCAAAATAACTATGATTAGAAAACAAGCAGGGAACATCGCCACCAGTAGGCAAGAAGAAGAAAGGGTAATAACGAATAACAAACAGGACAACTGGAAAATTGGAACAGTCAATGTAAGAGGAATCACTACAGAGATAGATAAGATATCACTATTAGAATATTGTCAAGAAGAGAGAATAGATATACTGGGAGTAACAGAGACCTGGCTATTCGCGAACCAAAGATGGTGAAATGAAGAGAAGAGGTATCAAATATGGGCAATGAAACCAAACCAACAAAAACACAGAGTGGGAGTAAGCATATTAGTGGAAAAGAAATGGGCAACACATGTTTTCAATACAGAAGAATACATCAATCGGGGTCTCTTGGTAGACATGGCCTTCAAGAGGAAAATTCAATACAGAATACTGACAGTGTACAACATGGCAAATGAATCAAAAAAGCAAGACAAAATGAAGCTACATTAATAAATCAAAGCGAAAGTTAGTGAAGGGAAAAGCAGAAATATGTTCATAATAGTAATAGGTGACTTTAATGAGGTGGTGGATTAAGAGCTAGATCGCACAGAAGGGAAAATCAGAGGGGTTAAACCAAGACAGATTATAGATACCCTGTTAGCATATAACTTCATAGATACATATAGACATGTTCACCCAACTACGAAAGACTATACATACAACAGACCAAAGTCAGGGTATGGGAGTAGGCTAGATTATATATGGGTCTCCAGTCCTCTACTTCCACACATCCTAAATGCAGAACACACGGTAATAGAAACCATTATCAAAAGTAATCACAAAATGATAACGACACAGATTAACACACTGCACACATCATGGTCCAAATTGGTGAACAGGAAAAATAACAAGTAGAATAAAATAGACTTCAGCAACTCTACTTCCAAACAATGGGCCAAATTCACAACAAAAATGGAGGAGAAAGTAAGAGAAGTCTTGAGATCCAATAAACAGATAGCTGAAGAAATTTGGCAGCATTTCAAAGTATCAATAATAATGGCGGCAAAAGACTCCTTTAAGAAAAGGAGACAATGAAAAAACATAGGAACTATGCACAAATCGAAATACAAGAAGTTCATGGGAAAACAAATTAAAATAGATAGAATCTACAAAAAATGCCAAGCATGGCTTATAAATCCTAACACAAGATTACAAACAACATGGACAACACTCAAGGAAGACATTAGTGAAATAAACATACCGATTCCCCTCCTAACAGAACCACCCTTTTTTGGGAAGATATAGTACATAATCGAGAGAAACTACATAGCTGGCTGTTGGAAACCAAAGAGATTTGGGAAGCAGAAAACAAAATCACAAAAATCAAAATCAAACAAAAAAAAGGGAAAAGAATCAAAAAGCACATCATACAGAGATACAAGAATCTGAAGGAACATCCAAAGAAAATGATCAATAGTATCCTGAACTGACCCACAAAATTTATTGACACTCTGAAATTAATTGAATGCAAGGAAGGAAATGAAGTCAGAATCATAAACAATCCAGAGAAGGTCAAGAGCAAGATAAGAGAATACTTTCAAGAATGGACTAGACCAAAACACATTCTAAAGATAGAAAACTTCCTACACTGGGAGCAACAATATAGGCCAAAGACAAATATTCAGGAGAACTAGTTCAGCAAGACAATACAGAAGATTATGACACTAGAGATAAGATTAGCGATCCAGAACAAGAAGAACTCCAGTGCATCAGGCCCATCAGAGATCCCATACCTGGGGTTAAAGAATTTAGGGGAACATGGTATTAAACTCCTGGTGGTATTATTCAATAAAATAATGGATACAGGAGAGGTCCCAGAGGACTGGAGGAAAGGAAATGTATACCCAATCCCCAAGCCCAAAGACTGGATGGGTGATATTAATATCACTCGACCCATCATACTACTGGAAACAACAAGAAAGGTATTCATGAGCATTATAACAACAAGATTAGCGACAACTTGCACAAGTCACAAAATTCTCTGTGAAAACAACTGGGCAGGCTTACCAGAAGATAGTACCCAGGAGCTGATCCACATCTTAAACAATGTAATGGAAGAGACCAGAGAATTCAAAAAAGAGGTATGGATCTTCAGTCAAGATATTAGTAAAGCATATGACTCCATAAACAGAGAAATGATAATCCGAACCCTCAAAAGAATCAAAGTACCAGGAAAAATAATCAAAATAATAGACAACACATTAAAGAATCAGAATAACAAAGTAATCACAGCACACGGCCTCATAGAAGATTATCCCATACAGAATAGAATAGATCAGGGAGACACCATCTCCCCCTCTTATGGAGAATCTTCTACAATCCCCTGCTACAAGAAATCAAGGATAAACACACAGGATATAGAATGGGAACAAAGATCCTTCTCAACCTCACCCCCCAACCATAGGAGAGATGACTAGTAGCAGGGTTAGGGAAGCCAAGGTCACAGCAACAGCATACATGAATAATACTACATGGTTCGCAAACAGCCAAGAGGATATGCAGGCAATTCTTAACAAAGTAGTAGAATTCCTCAAGATAAATAATATTGAAGTCAACAGCAAGAAATCATCATTGATATGTATAAATGTAAGCAGAGAGTTGAGGAAAGAGGGTGTAACATTAAACGAAACACAGATCCTTCCCCTGCAGCACCACGAAGTAACAAGAATCCTGAAGGTATGGTTATCAGAAGATGAGAAGAAGACGTGCCAAAAGAACATCATTAAAGAAAAAGTAGAAACCACAATACGCACACTGGCATGGAAGAAAATTACAGACAAACAGACGAGATATATAATCAACCATGCTCTCTTCCCAGCAATAGAATACTTATTAAAGGATCTAGTCCTATTAAAAAAGGAATGTGAAACAATAAGTAATAAAATTAACAAAATTTTAAAACACAAAGCTGGATTATCAGCAACAACACCTAATTGCATCATCCACGCAGAGTTTGGATATAAACTTTTTAATCTCTGAGACAGACAAATTGTTATGCATGAGAAAAACTTATCCAATAGACTCAACAGTTATAACCTCAGTGGAATCACTACACAGATCAGACTTCAGTATATTCAGAATGAGTACTGGTCTAATACTTCAATCCTAACAGATAAGTTTCCCTTCTGGACCAGAAGAAGGAAAAACTTGACAAACGATATCTTAAATATGCTGAAACTCCAAGGAATTACTCTTGCTTCAACAGAACATGCATGGTTTGGAAAACCAGTCAAGAAGGAAGGCATGGCAATCAGAGAGATGGTTTCAGAGGAATGGTATAACAGGCACAGAAACGCATTCAAGCATAGAGGAATCCTTTTTCATGATCAGTTGCTCAATGACAGCAAAACAAGATTCTTATTCTGGCAACAAGTAAGGGTTAGACTCGGCAAGCAAGGCAGAACACCACTATAGTATAGAGATCTGAGAGAGCTAGCTAAGGACAACAATTTCAGGGGCTTAGACAACAATGGAAAGTCAACTGAAAAAGACAGGAGTGAGAAAAGCAGTCCAAGCGTAAACAGTTTCCAGTCAAACATACCAGTACATCCACATCAGAGACAATCAACTATCAAGTGGCTGGCAACTAAGAAAGACAAGAATATGATTCTAACAAGGAAGAAAAAAGTACTAAATGACTGAACGATCCTGGTCAACCATATAATCAGAAAGGAACAAACATCCCCACTTTACAAGTGTAAAGGCTGTCCTTTCAACATCCCAGAATACAGAAACCAGTACAAAGATCAACAGCAGTGTATCATAACAACTCTTGGCACAATCAATCAACATAAAAGTTAAAAAAAGTACAAAGGGATGTATTTCAAATCTACAAGAGGAGCGAATAGGACAGCTATACATCAATAGACTCCAGTCTTCTCCCCAAGGCATAGAGCGTGCCCTGGAAAATATTAGAATACAAACACCAGACACTCTGCCACCTACAATATATTTAGATCCATTATCTATCATAAAGACATTGATCAGGAAAAAGCTTAGAGCACCGAAAAGAACAATCAGGAGACTACAACAGATAGCACAAGAAACAGCCCTACACAAAAATCTCCAAATATACACAGACGGCTCATGCACACAACAAAAGGTAGACAGCAGAATGGGAATAGAATAGGTAATTCAAACAGAAGAGGGCACGGAAATTGCCAGGTTTCAAGCAGAAACACAGGACACACCATCCTCAATATGGGCAGAGTTGACAGCGATACTCACAGTGATTAGCACAATAAGTGCAAACAAGAGAATAAATATCCTTACAGACAGCCAAAGTGCAATCAATGCAATCAAAAAGAGTGGGACAAAGCAAGAAAAGAGGAACCAAGCAGCAGAAACTCCAAACAGGTGTTTAGTTTATACAATACAGGAATTAACCTTATTACAAACATTACAGTAGTATGGACAAAGATTAAGGGCCACTCCAACAACCCAGGTAATGAGTTAGCAGACAAACTGGCAGTGACTATAATAATATATATGCCTAAAGACAGAATTAAGATCCAGGAGCAAAACACTACCAGCGCAATGATAACATTAAGATGGGACTAGTCCTTTATCGACCTTCTTTTTAAGACAGTAGGGAAAACAATTCTTAAAACTAAATGGGTCAGCAAGTGAAGAACACTAAGACGCAGCCAAAAATGGCTATCTGGACAGAACGCCAAAGAAGTCGATTGGAATATGACCATGCAGACATTGACACCATCTAAAATAACATTGCTCCAGACTGATCGCAAGGATTACAGTGACAGAACCTTCAGATGGAAAACATGGTTAGAGGAACACCCAACAATGGCAAACTTGAATACTTGAAAGCCAGATTTATACAGAAACCCAATCTGTATAGTCTGCAAAAGACAGGCAGAGAGGGACACTCATCCCTTTACATGTGGACCTAATGAAACAAGACTAATAGAAAAATACTTGACCTTCCTTACAAAAGAATGTGCAGCAAAAGCGGAAGGCAACAAGCAAACAGAACAGATATAAGATAGGTGGAGATGAACTTTGAAACCATCGCCAGGTGTAAGACACCTAGACAAAACAAGCAAGATAGAATGGAGAGACATAATAAGAGGAGCAATTACGCACCAAATTGTGAAAACAGCAGAAGAGATAGTGGGGGATGCGAAGGCCGCAAAAACTGCAATACTTGTAGCCACAACACACTTCTGGGAGGAGAAAAAAGAAGTATGGAAACTGAGATGCGCACTAATGATGGAATGGGAAAAATCACAGGACATCTCTAAAAAGTTGAAACGAAACAAAAACAAGAAGAACAAGGGAATGCCAGGGAGAGAGGCAAAGGAAGGGACAGGAGTTCGGATCCTAGGATCTAATCAGTCGTATATAGAGCTTACTAACAGAAACATAAAAAACATTCTACAGAATGGTTTTCATTTCAACTTACTTTTTTACATAGATATCAGTGTTAGTGGAGTCATGACATGCTAGCATTCATCTCTAGGGTGAACTACAGAAGATACTGAGTCATTAGTTTTTTCTCTATCTTAAGTGTATTTTCTTGCAATTAAATTTGTGTGTATAAGAGGGTATTCATGATTAAATAAAAACTATATGGCATGACTTTGCCAGCTATCAAAAAAAAAAAAAAAAAAAAAACTAACTTGGTATTATATATTATTATTTAAAAAATATAAGAAGTTTATTAAACTAATTTAAATTAAATTAAATATAATTTTAATTAAATATTTTTAATATCTTTTAAAAAATTTTTTCAAATAAATAATTTTTTTTAAAAAAATTTAACTTTATTAAATTTTTTATAATATTAAATAATATGCAAAGATTATGTTAATTATTAGTTAAAAAAATAAGAGAGAATAAATAATTATTTAATATTTTATATATTTATTTGTATAACTGTTTATTATTCTGATTAGGTTTAAAAAATGTAACTGGATCCACTTGCTTCTTGTACTTCCCTATTCTGTTCTTCATCTGTTTGTTTCATTTTTATATACCTTTAATTTTTCCTTAATTATGTGTTTCTTCATATCTTAGTTTCTATATATTATATAGGAGTTTTTTCTATTTCTTTGTTACATTTATAATAGTCTTAATTGTGATCTTCCTATCTGTTAGGATTGTTCCAAGTAACTCTGGTATTTCTTTTAGAACTGTTTCCTTTATAAGAAGTCTAAGCTTTCTGGGATTGTTCAACTAGATTTATCTATATATAATGTCTTTGAAGTTTTTTTTGTATTCCTTCTTAACCTATAATAATACATATTTAATTAAAATCCTATAGAAGTTTCTCCTCAGTATTTTTGTGTTGTTCCATATAGGAAAAGATATATTGTATCTTCTTTCACCTACATTTAGTGCATTTGTTATCTTTGTACATTGAAAAAAGTCTACCATATAGTTTGTGCATAGTTGAAAGCTCGTTATATCAAAGGTTGAAACTAAACTTTTATATGTGATAATCTTAATCTAATATATTGTATTCATTATCTTAGATGGGTATATATTATTGAGTATGTATTATTAATATGTGTTTCTGAAATTCTTGTTAGTAAAACTGTTTCATGTTCTGTTAAGCAGTATCTACTTGATCAATCTGATAGCCTTACTACTTATTTTGTTAAGTTTTTTCTCAAGATATTGTGTTCCAGATTATTTCTACTAAAGATGATTCTTGATATTATTCTTTTATATTTATGATCTTCTGGTTAAGTTTCATATACTATAAGATAAGGTCAATTCTAGCTAACCTATTCACTTCTTTATTGAGAAGGATTTCAGTATATGCATTTACTTTATGTAGCTTTATATATAGATTCTGTTGTTTTCTAATGTAGTTAAAAGTATTAATTATTGTCTAATATGATTTCTTTATTTTTTTTTGAGTCTTATATGATTAATAACTTTTGTCAAGTTCATTATTACTATTTAACTGTCTATTTATAGGGGTGCTATAGTATTTCATATCATATGATTCACGTGTCATGGAACCAATATCCTGGTACCAGGTAAAAATTATTATAAATAATAATTTTTAATTATAAAATTTTCAAAATTAGAAATTTTTAGTGTTTATCACTATTGTTATGACCATTATTTCTGTTTTTTAATTGAAGAAGTGTAAAGTTGAGTCTGTTCTTGAAAGGTTTGTTCTATTCTTATTTCATTCTTAATAATTCAGTCAAAGCCTATATGTGACCTGCTTCCGTGACTTAATACCGATTCATCTATATAGATTATGACATGTCTGTAGTTTCTTATTCATTCTTATATAATAGTTAGTATATTCAATTCTGTTTTGTTGATATTGAAGATCTGCTGATATTAATTGCTTCCCAGTTTTTGTTATTAATGTTGAGCTGCATACAAGGTTTCTTTGCTTGTGGGATTTCAATTTAGTTCTTTGGCAATGAATTTGAAAAAATTCTATAGCACAGTATGGTTATAGTTTTGTTTTTGTTTTTCTTGATCAAAATATATGATTGTTCTATTGAAATTTGGATTATATGTTATTTTTTAATTGTAAAAGTATATAATCCTGATAATATATCTTTTTCCTTATTGAAATTATATCATTTGTATTTTTCTAGTAATAATTGTTCTCCTATCTTTTTGTAGTATATAAATACTATGTAAATAATACTATATTAGGACTATCATTACATTTCTTTCTGTCTATAACTATTTCATTTTATTTGAGTGTGGCCCCTTAGTATATTTCATAGGATTAATCTTTATTAGTTATTTGTCCTAATTAAATGTCAGATAGTTATGAGTTTTATTTTCCATTTTATCTTGTATTTTGGCTATACTTATAAAACTTATTATGAGATTCTCATACTATTTTGGGCTGTTTCTTTTTCTTGCTTTGTTTATGGCTTCCAATTCTCTTCAATATAGTATCTATATTTCTGTAAAATTAATTACTTATCTAATGAACATTATATTATGTATTTAAAGTATCTGACTATATTTATAGTATTATATATAGGCTCTGGAACTATCTTTTCAATTATATCATTTATCTTTCTTATTCTTTGGGAAATTATGAACTTGGGATTGAGATAAAACTAAAAGCTGTGTTTTTTTAGTATTCACAGGTAAAAATGAATCTTTAAAGAGAGAGGTAGGAACAAAAGTCAAATGTTCCTTATTAGAAAATATTAAAATTTTTAAATTAATAACTAAAAAAACCACTCACAATTGTTTTTTTTTTTTATTCTCTGTCAAACTAATTATGTGTGCTTTATTAAATATTAGTATACTATACATGTAAAATAAATTGCTAAAGTTAAATCTCTAATTAGCTCACTTGTCTTGATTATTATCACTCTAAGTGCAATTTCAGAAGTGGTTTATCACTCTGTTAGTAGTTTAGATGAAAATCTTTTAACTACTAATTTTATTGTTTGCAAATTACTACTGTAGATCCTCTTTATAAGTTCTGATAGAAGTTAAAATTCTAACCATCTTATTCCATACATTACTTCTTCTAGAAAGATTTGCTTCAGATTTTCATCTTCAAGTTTTTCTTCTTTCTATAAAAATATTTTTATAGTTGTGGTCTTGTTTTTCTGATTTAATAGATTGGTTAATCTTCTTATTTTGTTTTCTCTATAGATCTCTTATGCTTATTTCCACTTGATTGTTCTTGAACATCTTTATTCCAGATCTTCTTTCATAATTGATTGCAAACCTTCTTTTATATCTTTACTATTCACTTTCAAGCTTTTTTACATATTTTTTTTTATTAATATTTTAGGTTTGACATTTTCAATATTTGATCACTTTATATTAGTCCTATATAGAAGCTTAATATGTTCTAGCCTGTTTCTACAATCTCTTTTATAAGCCTGACTATGTATTTGTCTAATTCTTCTAATTCTACTCTGTTTTCAATTAGAGACTTATTTCTTTTTTTTTCATCTCTTTTCTTCTCTTATGCAGAAGTTTTCAAAAGTCTTTTAGAATGTTTTTAACTCTTTTGTTCCAAATTTCCTGCCATTGGACTTTATATGCTAAATATTCTAGTAGGTGTTTTATTGTTTCTACTTGTTGTTTGCATACTATACACTCTATTTATTTATATAGATTTGGTTTTCTTATAATCAATTTGGGAAGCATTAGTAACTTTTTATTGATTAATTTGATAAGGAAACTTTTTTCTTGAGAATCTTTAAAGGAGATGTTCCAAATATGTCCCTTCTTTATCCTATTTTATACTAAATTCCATGTATGGTCATATTGATCTCAAATCTATTAATTCAATTTGTTCAAAATCCTGTTTTATTTTGTTCATTGATGAGCTATAACATTGCTATTCATATTTTTAATAAACTGTCTTATGAAATTATCTAAAGTCATTTTATATTATTTGATTTTGGTAATAATTTTGGATAAAGTAAGATTCTTTCATTCGATCACAAGAAGCATTAAGGCTTCCTTTGCTAGAGTATCTGCTTCTTTATTGTAAAGGTCATTAGAATGTACTTCGACCTTGACCAGTTTCAGATCCATTTTTTTTTAACAATATCCAATATTCTTGCCTACAAGGATCAGTTCTTTTTCTTTAACCATTTTTTGTGAGTTTTTATGGGATTTTCTTTCTTTATTATTTTTCACTTGGTAATACAGGCTTGGCTGTCTGTAAAAATCTTGACCTTGTTGTTTATTGGAACAACTAATAATATTGTAACTATTGCTACTAGCTCAGCTCTA
>CAJVPT010004364.1:0-13593 GCA_910592055.1 Acaulospora colombiana | reverse complement strand
ACTGGGTAAAATTTGGTACTTCACAATTCAACATTCGTATCATTTTCAGCTAACAAGTTATATCAATTTTTAAACAACATACATAATATTTATGAAACAATAATCAATGAATCTAAATATTTTTCAGGTAAACTCTTGTATTTTAAAAAATCAAATTTAAAAGTATTTATTGAAATATTAGATCTATTAGTCAAATACTATAAAATATCTTATAAAACTATAAACCTTCAAAGACCATTTTATAAAAGATAATGAAAATTGATAATTATTCAGAATAGAACAGATCAACATGATAGATGCTAAATTGGGAGTGAAATATTTGATTTTGTTATGTTCTCATAAAATATTAAGGGTTTATTTATATTAGCTAGATTTGTGAATTATAATAGAAATGTTGATTTATATTTAAAACAAGTTCAATTCTTCTTTATACATTTGGTAAACTTTCTGAATAATGTTATTGAATATTGATTGGCTTTTATTTGATGGTACAAATTGATTAATTCAGCAGAAACTAGATTTTATTTCAGATCTGAAAATGATACGAATGTTGAATTGTGAAGTACCAAATTTTACCCAGTTAGAAGTAAATGTATAATTCCTATTTATAATATTTTTGACTAATTTATTCTATTTAGATATAAAATCTCAAATCAGTAAGACTCTCATAAATATTTAGCTATAATTTCTCTAAATTGTAAATATTTTCACTATGCTAGCTCATTCTTGCGTTTACATCGACGCTTTATTAATTATTAAGATAGATCCTAGAAACAACCGGGATGAGTAATTACCCGTACTATCTAAGGATTTACAGATCAACGAATAGTATAAGGGGCATCTATTTACGTCTCACCCAACCAGGATAGCGGAACTATGTGACCGTCTAGTATAGGATTTTTCTTAATTCTTAACAAAGTCAGAGGGATAAGGGGGGTGTTTTAACCAACCAATTTAATGGGGTACCGTCCACTTGTGTTATTTCTTCCTAATCGAATCGGCACTTTCTAGAACCTTGGTCCACTGGATGACTTGTTGCTATCCTCATTTATAGGGGAAGCTAATGTATCAAGAACTTGCCTAAGATACCCAGCACCACCGGTATTAGGGATTTCTTATACAAGATCTTTATGACTCCTATTAGCATGTGATTTATGTGGAATCTGTCTTCTTTATCAACTCATCTTTGCCTCTTTGGGAGCTTGTCCTGTTTTTCTTGAACGCCGGAATGCCTTTGACTACCCAACTTAGCCACTTCGAGGGAGAACAGTGTGTATCAAGGATATCGTACCACTTCAGCCTTGCCTTATTGGGGCCGGTCTTGTCTTGATTTGGGCATGGTGAGCGGATGATCCCTTGATTTATAGCCGTGTTGGGGTGCCTAATTAGCATCATGGGGTAGATGCGATCTTCGTACCACTACTGGCTTAATTTTCACTTGGTCCTTATGTGGTATTGAACTCTGGACCTTGTGATTACGACCTGGGAGCACTACCACTGTGCTATAGACCCACAGGTCTGTCTAAAAAGATATAGTAAAATCAAGAACTTAAATATATATAATAATACAAAAGACAAAAACTCTTTCTATTAATCCTCTAACCACATATAAAAAAGATGTTTGCAAAAAGTTTTTTTACTTTTTTACTAATAAAGTCTTAATACTTTCTATAAAACAACTTGAAGTTTAACTCCAAAAATTATCTCTACTCTTTCTCTATTGTTTATAAATCTTTTTATTCAAAAACTTGTCTTTCAGTAGCTAAGAAAAGTCAAGTAATATCTTTAATACCAATAACAGGAAAGTTCTCAAAGAAAAAAAAACTGATTGTAAAATATCTGAAGACTCTTCTAACATTTAAAGTGAGAGGTTTATGGAGATTTTGTTGTAGTTAAAAAACTTATTTTCTTTTTTTAAAACTATTTTAATCCTTTTAGAACTTTTATTTTCATAGTTTTCTAAAGAATTTTACCTATCTCAGTTTGATCCTAAAATTTTTATAGCACAAATTCTCATCAAAGATGATTGACAGATATGAAACACATTAGTTTCTAGAATATAAACAAGCTTCTATTGATTATATTTACATGTTCTAATAATATCATTGATAATTGAAAAAAATGTTATGAAAATATTTGCTTTCAAAAAGTTCAAGTTCCTTAATGAAGACTTTTATAATATCAAAAAATTAAGTGATAGATAATGTGAATTATAAACTCTTATCACTTACTTAAGTTTCTTAAGTAGTAATAAAACTTTAATAGAAAAAGTTAAGATCTAAATGTTTTCCTTGAGATATTCCAATCTGGTGCTTGTTTAAATAAAGGACTAGTTAGATTGACTTATTTAATATTGTAGGTGATAAAAAAAAAGAATTTTTCTAAGATTCAAGTAAAACAAGAAGATTATTTCAATTGGTAGATCCCTTTTGAGAAGAAATTGTTTTTATTTTTGGATTTTTTTAATAAACCTTGAATTGTTTTCTTTTTTCAAATCATTTTTTCCCTTTTCTTTTTTAACTTAGCAATTTATTAATTTTTGGATTAATCAATGATAACATACTGTTAACAATAATATTGATAAATAAAGGTTATTACTAATCTATTAAGGAAATATAATATTTTTCCTAAAATTTAACTTAGAGTACTTATATATGAAGATGAGTTAGTCACTTTATAAAAGTCTATAACCTATTGTAGATTTTGTTTTAATTTTTCAATAAAGACAAGCTATCATGATATGATTGTGGATTAAAAATAATAATAATACAAAAGACATATTAAGATAAAAAAGTATATATTAAATAATATAGATACATTAATATCAATCTAAAGAATATCTAAATAATTTCAGACCTGTGGGTCAATAGTGTAATGGTAACGCTCCTAGGTCACCAAGTACTGTTTCCGAGTTCAATACCACTGCGAGGCAGCACCTCCTAAGTCTAGGTGGTACAATAAGATCCTATCCATTCCATGATGATGATCTAACCACCTCTGGTCAAGACCCCGTCCGATCATGGGGTATCCAAAGATCATAAGATGTTTCAGCCAGTTTTAGTGCTGAAGTCACCTTGTCACAAGACAAGTTCTTTCAAGCTCCTGCAGATAGGTTGAAGATCTGCATGTCGTAAAATCAAGGAAGCTAGCAGAGCCTAGGCACGTTAGTTAGAAGAGGGTCTCTATCAAAATCGACATCCATCCAAGACTCCACGTGGTTACTCCATAGGCAGGCTGTAATAGGTTATGTAAAAAGAGTGTTCCGGTGGAACGAGATGACATCTAAGACTCCACGTGGGTATTCCGTAAGCATACTGTAATAAGTACTGTAAAAAAAATATTTGGCGAAACGAGATATAAAAGGGGTCCTGTGTTACAGACCCCGGACCTGTAGATATGAGAGTCAGGGAAGGGTAATACAGACGTAGGTAGTGGAGTAGTAGGGCTTCTTCCGGCAACAAGCCATGGGGTACACAAAGTGTTACAATCAGGTTTATTAGATATAATGGTAGGATGGACTAAGGTACATTGGTTAGTATAAAAGCTTGACTATAGAATTGCTCTATAATTAGTGACTATATCATATGTAAGGGCCATCCTAATGACTTCAATAAACTGGGCTTCATTATCCTTTCAAAAAAAAAAAAAAAAAATCTAAATAATTTCAATAGAAATAAAAATAATAAGAATAAAGCAAAGCTATTAGATAATAATATTATTAATATTATGATATATTGAAATGTTTACTTAAAAAGATTTTTTAAAATAAACAAAAATATATTTAAATCCAGTAGTCAAAATATTAGAAAAAATAAAAATCAAAGCTTGTTATATATTATAAGACTCTTGTATCTTGAAAAAACTAAATTTTATAATAATATACTTTAAAACAAAAGAAAATCTAAATAAAGCATATAAATAATGTAAATTTTTATAAGAATTTAGATTGGTTTTTTTTTTTTAATACTCGTGATTAAGTTAGTATAGTGTAATTATTAATTATAAATAACAAAACCACTTACAGTATATTGGATAAATATATAATGGCTAAACTAAATCTTATTCTGACTCACTTATTAATAGCTTTCAATTCTCAAATAAGCTTTAGCCTTTAAGTGTAATCTTGAAAACAATATTTTATTCTGGGATAAGTTTTGAATAAAGATCCTTTCAATTTATCTATTATTGTCAGCAAGTTATCACTGCTGATTATTCTTCAAGGAACTAATTTTTGAAAACTACAATAGAGGAAAAGAGAAAATAAAAGGAAAGGATACAATTGTATTTACATGAAGAGAAAAATAAAAAATAAAAATAAAACTGCTCCATATTCTCCAAAGAACCTTTATTAAAAATCTTCTTTCATTAGAAGTCAATCCTTCTGAAATATTCTTCTTTTTTCTTATCATCTGAAGAACTTATTTATTCATGATCTTAATTATTTTCTTGTGACTATCTAAGATACTTATCACCTACTTGAATCCAGCTTCTTGCTTGACACTTCCTTTCTTTAGATATTGATTTTTTATCTATTTATATAGACCTTAATGACTTATAGTAAATCTCAGATTCTTATGTAACCTTTTAGTCATTTTATATAATTATTGATATCTTCCAGCAGCTATGCCTAGTTAAAAGAATTTTACTGATGTATATATTTTATTGTTCAAAAAATCATTTTTCAAGAATTTTTTTGCTTTATAATAGTAGGAGAGTTTCAGAAAAGTGATAGGAATTCTTATCGATTATGATATTATTACACAATGTTTAGGAAAATATATTCACAATCCTAGAGAAGGGCAGTAACTCACATTCTTTTGTTTTTCAGTCTTATTGCCTGATTAGGATAAGGAAATAACTTCCTTTGTGTATTTAGCTTAACTGGGATAATAAGA
Organism: Acaulospora colombiana; assembly: GCA_910592055.1. Classification (NCBI taxonomy): domain Eukaryota; kingdom Fungi; phylum Glomeromycota; class Glomeromycetes; order Diversisporales; family Acaulosporaceae; genus Acaulospora; species Acaulospora colombiana. The sequence continues at coordinate 8,698 of CAJVPT010004364.1, read as the reverse complement.
AATTAAAGATCTCAATTTAAACAAATAATTAGCTTTTCACTACCTAGGAAATTTAGTGTCCATCCTAATGGTCTTATGATCTCTTTATTTTGGCTACACTTCATTTGAAGGAGTAAAAGATTTTACATCAATTGATTCTCTTTCATTTTATCAATAATGTCATCAAACCACATAAGTATGACCAATAGAACCTTTTTTATATATTGCTATCAACATGTTTTGTGTTAGCCAATCAGAAACCAGATGTTGTTGTATTATCAAAAATTCGGGATCAAGCTGAAGTAGATAAAATTCTTTAAAAAAACCATGAAAAAACTATAGATACTCTAAGAGGATAAGAAACAATATGTAAAAAGATTGATAATAAGTCTTTACCTATTCAGAAAACCTCTATTTTTATGTTATATCCAGCTTTGAAAGATAACACTCTACAAGTTGTTCTTTTATTTTCTAGAACCTTTTTGTCTTTAGTAAAGAAAGTACATGATTAAGTCTATTCAGATTACCAGAGGTCCAAGTTTTTATTCAAAGAAGTTTGTAAACAAGTAGGAGAGGATAATAGTAATTTTTAAAAATAAACTTCAAGTTGTTTTAAGGAAAACAATAAGACTTTATTAGTCAGGAAGAATAAAAACTTCTTGCAAATGTCTTTTTTGTATATGGTCAAAGAATCAGCAGAAAAATAATATTTTTTATAAGAATTTAGATTGTATATTATTATTTATTGTCAGATTAGTTATATATACTTTATTAAATATAATATAGGCTATACTATTTACAGTGTCACTAAAGCTAAAATGTTAACTAACTTACTTATCTTAGTTTATTTTCAAACTCTAAGTATAACTTTGGAAGTAATTTGTCACTCCATTTATAGTTTGGATAAATACTTTTCTATTATGAATATTATTACTTGCAGTTTATTACTGCAGATCACTAACCAAAGTTCTGATCAAGCCTAAAACCCAACCATTTTATGTCAGTTTTAATATCCATTATTATTATACTTGTTAAACTTTTTTCTAGATATTCTTCTTTTATTTTCTTTTTTTCATCTTTTAGACTTCTTATTTTTCTTGTTAAATAAGATTTTGTGGACCTTCTTATTTTATCTTTTCAAAAAATTTCTTAAGATTTTTTCCATTATTACTTGCTTATATTATTTGTTTCATACTTCTTTCCTAAAGTAATTCAAAATCTTCTTTTGACAATAAAGTATCTATTTTTTGACTACTGTTTTTATCTTTTTTTCTCCATATTCAAATTCTTCTACTTTTCTTAATAGATTTTTTTTAATCAGTTCTAAGAGAAAACTGACAGTTTTGACTATTTTTGGATACTCTCCTTATAAGTTTTATTAATCATACTTTTATTTCTTACATTTCTTTTCTATCTACTATTGAAATATTATTGTATTCTTTTTGAGCTTGTTCTTTTTAATTCTGTCTCTCTTTTTTAAATTCTTGATATATTATTTCTATTTCTCTTGATCAGGTTTTCTTTATTGTATTTTTATATCTTGAATATTTCAAAAGATGTTCTATTGTTTTCTCTTATTCTTCACATGCTAAACAGTTACCTTTGTAATCTAGATCTAGTCTTCTTATCACTAGTTTAATTATTGTCAGTAATTCATTGTTGATTAACTTTATCAAAAAACTTTTCTGCTATAAGCTTTTAAAGGTAATATTTTATATATATTCCTTTTTTAATCTTTCCCATATTATGTCTCATGTATAGTTCTGTTAATCTTTTATTTAAAGGCTCTGCTTATTCCTGGTTCAGTTTTGTTATAACCAGCAGTATGTTGTTATTTTATTATTTATTCTTTTTATAAATTACCTTATGAAACTATCCAGTATTACATTCTGTCATTTTACTTCTATAATGATCTTATCAGATTTAAGGTCCTTTCACTTAATTATTGGAATATTTGATACTTCTTTAGCTAACTTGTTTACTAGATTATTTTCCTTAATGCTAATGTGCACCTTAACTTTAATTAACTTCAATTTTATGTTTTTTGTTTTAACGATATTTAGTATCCTTATCCAGAGTAACCAGTTTTTTTTTTTAAGCTATCTTCTATAAGTCATGTTTTAATCGTCTTTTCCTAAATTGTTCCATTTAGATATACATATTTGACTATTAGTATAGATTTAAACTAAGCTTTTTACTGGCATTACCAATAGTATTGTAACTATTGCTATTAGTTCTGCTCTTGTGAATGATGGTTAATTTTGTATACTTGTCTGGAACCTACTCCTTTGACCTTTATTATTTGTTTGAATCTATGCTATCTCCATTCTGATTGTTTTTTACATAATCTATTAAGAATCTGTCCAAGTAAAATTTGAATATCTTTTATTCTTTAGGGCTTTTTTTTAGAATTTTTTTTATACAGTCTTAATAGATTATTTCTTGAATATATTTTTCAATAATTATTATTTCCTATTATTTGATTATTATCTATAATATTTGATTTTTAATTTCTTGAAATATTATAGTACACTGGATTTTATTTACTATTTTACTTTCAAGTATTTCTTTTTTTTATTAGAATCTTTAGTTCTTTGATTGTTTTTGTTAATTTGTATTTATTCAAGAAAATAATCTTATGAATTTTATCTCTTTTCTTATTTATAATACAAACACCATTTATAAGTATACCTTTTACATATCCTTTATACTGAAACAAAGTTGTTTTCTAGTTTTCTGCTTGTTTTTTACAGTTGAAATGTATTAGTTCCTTTTCAGATCTTGAAACTTTTTTCTAGATTAATTTTTTTAGATTTACAAACTATATATTTCTATATATATGCTGATTAATAATAACCTATCGTGATTTGTCCTAGTTAAACTAGCTACCACTCCTTGAGTGGACAGATCTAACTAGAGAATAAAATAGTTTTTTTATATTCTTCTTTCGATAGATATTTTAGAATTAAATTGTTGCCTTGTTTTTATTTGAAGGTTTTATTTCATTTTTAGCTCTGGAAAGTTATACCTAAATCCTTTGTAATTTTAACATATTTGTACTGAGAAGTTACCCTTGTCTATTATTTAATTTAGTCTTTTAAGTTGAGCAAGTTTTGAAGTTTTCAATGTTTTAGCTATACCTATTTAAGCCAAATAATTGTTGTGAGTTCTATTGAACCTTTATCATTCAACCTATTACAAAGACTTATAACTTAACTTTCTCTTTGTAGTATCTATATACTTTTAAGAATATAGATTTAGGGTAATGTACTATACTATTAGATATCAATTTGTATAATGCACTTTTGATCTTAAATAGTTTTCAAAATCTGATTGTTAAGTCATTGCATATTTTTAATGATAATATACTATGCTGCATTCAAAATTCTATTCTTGAAATTAGGATTTTATTTAAAATATGAAGGACTTGTTTATTTGTTACTTTTTTTTTTTCAGTATTCTAATTATCAAATTGATTTTCCTATGAATTTTTTCCTTTATTTTTATTGAAGTTTTTTGATTTCCTATTCATATATCTAGAAATCTAGTGTATTCATTTTTATCTAACTCTTTGACCTCTTTTTTATTTATCCTAGCTTTGACTTTTTCAGGATATTGGCTAAGTTTTAATAATAGTATTTGAAAAGATCAATAGTGATAACTATTGATAATAAATTTATAAATTAAAAAATTATTTTCAAAGTTGTACTTTAAAAAACAAAGTTTATAGATAGGTGAACTAACTGATAAAAGTTTTTTAATATATTATTACATAAATAAACAATTCATGTTACCTGATTGAAAAAAAAATTTTTTAATGCAAATCTTTTAGTTGCATGATTGCAAGCTCTTCCAGATAGTTTATCTGATTACAGAATATTTAATTACGTACACGATACTTTATTAAATTATATATTTTTTAAAAAGAAATATCACAAGTTGAATGAAAATTTTCTTTTATTTAAGACGAACAAAATCAACCACAAAAGTCATTGTTTTTAAATGTATTTTGATCAGTGATCAACGTGAAGAAATTTACAATCATCGCCCAAATTGCACCTTCCCGAGGAGTAATACCAACATTCAGATCCCCTTCCACTGGCAGGTCTTCCAATTCCACCTGCTGATGAGGGTGCAGCACTACGAATGCCTCTGCCCCTAACAGATGAGGGAGGAGGCCTAACGGGGCGCCCAACACCAGTGCCAATGCCAGAATCATTGTTATTAAATGGACGAGCTATCGAATCATTGCTAAAAGTTGCAGGTGGTTGAGAGGGAGGTCCTTGGGGTGGAATTAGTGGTGGTGGTGGCGGTTGTGATTGTGATGGTTGCTGTTGAGGTTGTGGTTGCGGCTGCTCTTGATGGCGTGGATTATATAAATAAGGATATTGGTAAGTTTGTTGTTGTTGATTCGGCGCGTTAGGTGCAGATGGGTATTGCTGAGGGAATGATTGCTGAGGTGGTAATACTGCTGATGTAATGTTTGTGGATGGTTGATTAATGACTGGCGGCTGTTGCTGGTGATAATTTATGATGGTGTTAGGCTGTTTCACGTCTAAATTCCACGGAATGGGTTGTTGAATCGGTGGCTGTTGAGGAGTGGGGAGAATCTGCGTAGGCATAGGCATTCTCCCCCCAATCAAATTTTGCACAATATTCTGATTATCCATTCCCGTGTTAGAAGAAAACGTCATATTATTTTGATTTTTTTGATTACCCAATTGCATATTCTGCCACTGAGCATACACGTGTTGTAATGTCCTTAATAATTCTTCAGAAATAGGAAGGCTATCTAAATCATTGTCAGAAGCATCATTAAATGCACGATCGTAATAGTCATCTTCATTAGGTTCCTCATATAGAAGAATTTCACGAGATTTAGTGCGGTCAGGTTTTACAGTTTCATCGGGCTCTGCAGGTGAAGGTGGCACTTGATCTGGTGTAATATAAATCGTTTCCAAAATTTGCCTTTCTCTTTCTTCTTGAATTCTAGCCTCTTCACTTTCTAATTTCGGTTTAATGAACTTGCATCTTTCTAAATTTATCATTGGAGGAGTGTACCACTGCATTGCAGGTGCTTTACGTACCCTTTTGAACGCCGTCAACCCCTCACTTCTATCTAAATCTCGAGCATTTCCAAACTGGTGTGGAGTATCGACTGTAGAAAACTCTCCTTCTATATAGTCCCTCTCTTCCATTTCGAATAATTTAACTTGTGTGAGCATGTTATCCGGAGCAAATGTCACTCTCTTCCTTTTTCTGGTAGTTGTTTTTACCTCCTTCTTATTTTCTTTTAAATTATCCTCAACTAATTCCATAACAGATTTCTGAATCCCAGTATCCAATGAAGTTATTTGTTGTGACGAAGAACTTGATTTTTCGTTAGCTTGGGTTGCTTGTACAGTTTGTTTATTCTTAACGGGAATTATAGTCTTCGAATCTTTTTGTGTAACCCTGTTAATTTGAGTTTGTCTCGCTGATTTTGACGCGTTAAGATTTCCAAGAATTTCATCGAAAAGACTAGTGTCAGGCCTTGCTTGCATTCGAGGATCAACCTTGGACTCTAAGGATGGTCTCACACGTCCAGCAGCTTCCCTTCCTTTGAGCGCTTTTGAAGATGCATTCTGAGAAGAATGAGAAGGCTGATTTGATGGCTTCGTGGATGTCGAGGGCTTTACGGTCGGTCTGGTACTGCTACTACCGGATGTTGCTGATGACTTGGAATTTTCTGCAGCAAGTTGACTCGCCTTTTCATCAGCTCGCCTTTTCTCTTCGATCCATTTATTTATTAGTAAAGATGCCAATTCTGCTACGCCTGGTATTTGGGAATCTTTAACTCTAGTATTATTAATTACTCTTCCGAGGCCGCTTGCAGATAAAGCCTCAGTGTCTATTGGAAGGTGATTAACAGTTTGAAGTAATTTGTGTAGTAAATCGCTTTCAGGAGACTTTGCTTCTTCTTTAACCCAATTTCTTAAAAGATAACAAGCTCTTTCATTTACTAATCCTTTTAGTGTTTCACTATCTTTTGTTTGATCAATAATATGAAGAATTGAGCCACGTGCGGATAAGGGTGCATCTTTAACTTTATGAAGGAAATCATGGACAACTTGTGAAGAAATTAATCCCAAATCAGGTTTTAAGTATGGCATTATGCTTTCGATCAATTGTCTAGATGATTCATCATCTGGTGTAGATTTATTCTTGTCTTCGCGTTTTTCGGATTTATTTTCATTATGGGCTGTTTGCTTGGAAGTCGTAGCAGAAGAGCCAGGCAGAGTGTAACTTGCAGAAGTTGATGGATTATAGTTTGATACAAGTGGTGAATTGTAACTTACTTGATTATCTCCAATATAAACGTAAACCTCATGATTTGGCATAGGAGGATTTACATGACCATTGTAAGGAAAAAATGGAGAGGTAATAGTCCCATTTGATGTTAAAAAACCACCTTGAAAAGACGACGACGAAGCATTCGAAGTTTGAGCTGCATTTACTGTATTGGTGCTATTGATCGTAGTAGCCGTCGGCAATTGTGACAATAAAACTGTTGCATTATTTGGGAGTTGAGTGTTTCCAGCAGCTACTTTTGCTAGAATAGCAGGATCTTTCTTTCTTCTTCGTTGAAACCACTCGTTAACTTGTATCTCTGTTGCTCCGATCAGCGTGGCGATTTGTTGTTTACTACCTTTATCGGGATATGGTGAATCTTTATATACCTTTTCTAAAACATCTTTATGTTGTGCAGTAAACTGAAACCTGGGTCTAGTTGGTTTTTGCTGGGTGACAGAAAATTGATTTCCATCGTCCATTTTATACGTTCTGAGAAAGATCACTTTTGGGGGCGTAGCGCCATATTTATAGAGCTTTTTTTTAACCATCCCAACATGTCCACATAATTGGTTGAAATTGAAGAGTACCCACGTGCAATGCACTTATATCAATGTAAATACCTTCCTTTATAAGTAAATTGTAATATTTTTTTTATGAAACAACAAAAGTGAAATAATTATTATTTCTGGTTTTTTTTTGAAAAATGAATTTTATAATAAAGTGAAATAAGACAATTATTTTATTTTATTTACAATTATACTATTAAGATATATTTTTTATTGAGATATAAAATAAATATTTGCAATATTACAGGAACTTTTTTTTTTTTAACCTCAATTATGCCACAATGGCATGTCTTTATTGAGATATTGAGAAATACCTAAATATTTTACAGACTTTCACAAAGCAACTAACTTGTCATTGTACATTATTAGTTAAAGAATTATACTACTTAAAAAATATGAGGAGTCTACTAAGCTAGTTCAAACTAAACAAAATTAAGTCCAAACTAGGTACTCTAAGTCAGATTTAGGAAACAATATTTCACTCTCCTAGTAGCTTGGCAATAGTGCCTCTAAGTCAACCAGGATCATTGCCAACAGTATGTCACTATTGATTATCCCAAAAAATGATGAATTGCTAAAATTGACATTGAAAAAAAGGGAAGGGGGAATGCAAATCAAAGTCTTCTAAAAGATTTTTGCTCCATTTTACAGTTTTCTCTCAAAAGGGGTTTGTCTGATTGTAATATTCTTTAAACTTCACGATATTTGAGAAACTTAGTCATTCCTGAAAGTGACTTCAAGAAGAATGTTTGAGGAACTTATCTTTTTGTTGATATACAGATTTACTTATCATTAGTGAAGCCAGTACCATATTATAGAAGAGTTTGCCTAACTGGAATAAAGAAATCTTTTCAAAACTGGAATAGAAGCTTGGAAACTTCAGCTTTTATTCAAGAAAGCCTTTTCACCACCTGAGAAACTTGATGAGAAATGGGAGTTGAATCTTCTTTTCATACTTATCGCTTATCTTTTAATATTATAATTGTTTCCTGGAGGTTAAATCTATATTATTTAAAGAGATACTTTTTCTAGAACTTTCTTTCCTATATCACCAATAATATATCGAGACATGTAAGTGTGATCAATAGAAGCTTGTTTACATTTCAAAAATTGATGTGTTTCATGTCAACCAATCACCTTTAGTGAGGATTTGTATTATCAAAAATTTAAAGTCAAACTGAGATAGGCAAAATTTCCTAGAAAACCATGAAAGTAATAGTTCTAAAAGGTCTACAAGTGACTAGAAGGGGAAAAATAAGCCCTTCTGTCATTAAAAACCTCTATATACCTTTCACTTCAAAGGTTAAATAGGCCTTCGGGTACTTCACAGTCAGTTCTTCTTCTTTTGGAAACTTTCTTGTTATTGGTATAAAAGGTGTTGCTTGATTTTTCTTGGTCACTAAGAGTCAAGTTTTTAAGTAAAAAGAGGTTTATAAAAAATAGGAAAAGGATAGAAGCGACTCTTGAAATCATACTTCAAGTTGTTTTAAGAAAAATATTAAGACTTTATTAATAAGAAAGTATAAAAACTTCTTACGAATATCTTTTTTATGTATGATCAGAGGATCAGCAGAAAGAGTTTTATCACAATATACAGAAACTTTTATATAATAATCAACTTATTTTTATACATTATTGGTTGAAAAACTATGCTATCTAAAAAATATAAGAAGTTTATTAACTAGTACTAATCAAAATTATGTAATTTGATAGTTGAATTATTACTAATTTTTTTTTTTTTATTACCCTTGGTCAGGCCAGTACTGTGTGTTTATTAATCATTAAGAAAACTGATTGAGATACATAGGGCAATTGCATTA
>CAJVPT010004363.1:0-13597 GCA_910592055.1 Acaulospora colombiana | reverse complement strand
TTATCGTCATCTTGTAAATTCCCCCATAAAGCTTTTGTGATTTGGATTCGGAATAATCACAGCTCCCAACTCCACCTCCATTAGCGGAGCAATTTCAACGAGGAGCGTTTTTTCTTGGTACCGAAGACGAACAGTTAGTTGCGCTTTAAAAAATATCATTGTTCCACTTGAGAAAAGATTACGAATCACGTTGCGACACAACGTTCATTTGCATAGAGCCCACGATATGTAAACAAACAATTTAGTCCTGCTGCTTCTTAAACCGTCAAGAAAATACAAGTTTTCCGTTAGGAAAAAATTTTTTTTATTCTTTTTTTTTTTTTTTTTACGAAAATCGTTATATTTTTGGAGTTAATTATTACCTAGTATAGAATAATGACAATTTTAACCTAATTCATAAAAAACTAGTGCAAAAGTAGCCAAAACCGACGTTGGCAACTAAAATTTAGGGTTCGCTGCGCAGTATTTCTTTCGATCGCCCTCACTTTGCTCGCTCACGTTATCATCGAAAGCGTCGCTCCAAAGGCACCCGTCTCTAGTGATCTCTTTCTAGGAATTTTTCATATTTTTCCTTTTAATATTCAAACGCAAGATAATAATGTTTGTTTGCTACGCTGTTCGCTGAATATAGACCTAGGAGTGGCTGTGTGTGAATAAAAGAACTTATCTCTACAATCGGCATTGTCGCACAACCTCTAAAAGCTGATGTATTGCTCCTCAGCTTCTGATTTTCGCGAAATAGTTTCTTTCATGTGTCTTATCTACCGGGAAATTCCTTTTGTAAGATTTTTTGGGGAAGGCAATTTATTCTTCAAGAGGAATCCGGACATCGGCCAAAAATGGCTAGAAGCTGGGAGATCGAGGATGTCCATCTCCCCAATAAAGATTAGAAGAGCTAGAAGCTCGAATATTCCTAACGAAAAGTCGTAGAAAGTACGCTGGAAATTAAAATACATTTTTGGCATTAGTTCCTTCAGCACGAAATTCGGTAAACGTAAGTATGCACGTACATTACTGTGCAAGTAAAAAAATTTTTTTCTATGTCGATTTATTATGGTCCTTCGTTGCCAATTCGAAGAGGGCTGTTGACACCAATGTTAATAACCTTATCGTGATTTTTTTTGTTTTTTATTAACTCTAAGAAGAAAGATGCATGTATGCGTTATTATTCTCTATAAATAAAATATATACAGTTAATGGGTTATTTTTCGTTTACTATTAACTCGTGTTTGCTCAACGAACGATTTGTTCGTTTAAAAAAAAAAAAATAAAAAAAGAAACCAAAAAAAAAAAAATAAAAAAAAAAAAAAAAAAGAGTCCTACTGGTAACGTCTGAATATACCTCTCGAGGGAAAGAAGGTATTGTATCTTGGAACCAATAAAATTACCACTTTTTTTCTTCTTTATTATAAATAGTGGGGTGGGTCGTAGGTCGACTACTTTTGCTCAACACCGCCGTTCGCATGTACCAATTAAAATGTAAAAGGGTCGGATAATAAAACTTAGAAATCAAAGTCAATATCGTCTTCAATCCGATTCCTCTTGTTACTCTTTGCATCACTGCCCACACCACCTTCGTTCAGGGAGCTACCCCTTGAACGTTTTCTTGTCACCACGACATTTTCTTCCGCGGGTGGTGCATCCTTTGTTCTAATGACTTGAAATACTTCGTAATCATCAATCGTGAATTTGGTGTCGTCAAGTATTTTCTTCTCATAGGAGGTTGGGACACACCTTCCATCGCTAAAATCGAGGTCGTGATCAAATAGGTGACGTCTCGGATAACTCGTGATTGCCTTCTCAAAGTTTTTGACGCGACTTAGAATGCAGTTATTGCAGGTAGACCCATTCTCAAACGAAAATATGAAGCTTTCCTTTGTGTTCTCCACGCTAAATGTGGTCTCCCAGTTCACCGGATTATATCCGCCAAGAATCTTTTCGGAATTTGCAACCTTAATTATCACAACCGTGGGACCCTTATTCGCTGCCAGCCCGTTAAACACCTTTGGCCCCTTTCCGTCGCGACTTTGCCTCAACAAAAGCTTATATACATATGCGGCTGGCTCTCGGTCATTTCTCGTCCGATTAATCCAATAGGTGATTTTTGCAAAATTCCTCCAGCTGATGAGATTCGAGCTATTTATATCAAAGGAGGTGCGCAGTGGCATTTTTTTCAACACGTCGGGCCTCTTTTCCGTGATGTAAAACTCTTTCATGCCTTTCCACAGGTCTGCTGGAAGTAGTCTTTTGCACTTTCGCAATTTCTCGTGATACTCGACGCCCGAAATATTCGAATACCGAACGTGACTCAGTAAGTCACCGGTGACGGCACGAACACTCTCGTAATCATTATCGGTCCACCTGGACATGTCGGAGTTGAGGGATGGGACCTGGCTAATTCCCCACGCGATTATGTACTCAAAGAGCTCGATTTCTTTGATGAGAAGGTCATCCCTCTTTACAATTTCCAGTAGTGTCGCTTCGTCGAGTTCATGACTGTCCTCGGACTTTAACGGTGCTGCCGGATCTTCGGTCAGTATTTGCTTTACGATGTTATTTAGCTTGATGTAGGACCTGTACTGTGCGGAGATGGACATGAGTTTTACGAAATTATTCAAGATCCAATCGTACTCGTCTTCGATAATGTGATCTTGAATGTGGTCCATGAGCTCCACCATCTCTAGCTGGTCAGCAGCCGAGAGCAATTCGAGATACATGGACTTGACCTCGTCCGCTCTCAAATCCACTTCGCCGATGTAGATGTATCTGTTGTTGTTTCGTTAAAAAGGAAAACAACAATTTATGGAAATGAATTACAGATGCCGATCATTCCCAATACTCAATTGTAAACTTCATGTATACACACATTCAGTATCAAAAAAAAAAAATTAAAATAAAACAAAACAAAATGAATGTGCACCTCATAATTTTTTGAAATGCTCGTGACGTTATGTTTGGATGAGAGAAAGAGTACATTTCGTTCACTTTCCGGCCCCATACATTTGACAAAGCCGTGCGAAAATATGGGCAACGCGCTCTTAAGATTACAGAGTGTGCTTTGAAGATCTTTTCATCTGACTCCTGTCCAACTTGAATGGTTACGTTATAGTCATTATCATCTTCGTAGGTGGAACGCATGTCGCGCATGTACATCTGTTCTAGATCAAAAGTCATGATGCTCCGTTCGTGGCAAACAACAGGATAACGAAAGACTGAAATGTGTTTGAACACGCCTGGAATGTTTAAATTCGATATTACGTGAAGAGGTTGGAGGATGAACGTGCTTTGCCTTTGCGAAGGCTCGATTCGAAAAGATATATGACTCGGCGTTTTGAAACAAGTCAAAAAGCAAGCATTAAAAGCTCCTCGTCGGGAATGATTTCTGATCGTGATTGTCAGGTCCGATCTGATCTCGTATTGTTATTATACGACACAATATCCGCAGCTATTTATTCAAAATTTGATTGTCAGTCAATTTCTATGACGTTTTTTTACGTTGAACTGGAAGTTTTTAGCATTGAATTTTAGTGAAGACGTCTCCGCGCAGTATTTTAAACCTCATTGGTTGGTCGATTTTGAGTGATTTCATTTAATATTAATAAAAGACCTCGTGTTGAATACCAAACATAAGTTATTACGTAACGGTAGTGCAATGATGTCCGATCGAGTAAAGATTATCGAATATTGTGTCGTACGTGGATCTATAAGAGCTGACTTCATTTCAGAAATTGTTGAGTGCATAATGTTAATTCGAGGGCTCAAGGCTATATGCCAGCACTCGAAGGTGAGAACGGTTGTGGTGATCTCACCCTCTTCAAGGACGTTTTCAAAGAAAGCCTTGAATCAGGTAGGATAATTATTTTTTTATAACACTTCAACCTTTTTTTTTTTCCGAAAAAAAGTATCACCGATGATGTCATTCATTTATTTTATAGTTACTCGCACTTGATAGTCCTTTTGTGAGTGAATGCGGGAGTAAACCGTTGAAATCCATCAACCATGCGAGAGGATGGGGATACCCATGGAATCACTTACAAGAGCAGGCGAATGTATTTAAAAAGCAGGTAATTCAAGTTCATCATTGTTTCTCTCACGCACGGGTTCGTTTTCTCATTATCAACAAAACAATTTCTTCGTTTCAGTCTTTGTCGAACATAACTCGAAGGTACACAACGAAAACCTCATCAGGATCTTCACCGGTTGCCGTCGAAAAGACATCTAATTCCGGTCGAAAAGTTACTGATTGGAGAATCATTAAAAACCTGTCGGGATATGTATGGTCCAAGGACGATTCTTCGGTTAAACTTCGTGTAGTGGTGGCATTGACTTTGTTGGTCGGAGGAAAAGTCAGTACCATCTTTCGTTTCATCAAAGTTCAAATGCCAATGCTTTATTCGGAACCAATTCATTCATCAGAACTTAATTCGCATCGCAGGTGCTTAACGTTAATGTTCCATTCTTCTTCAAAAGTATAGTTGATTCTTTGAACGTAGATGTTGAGCAGATAGGAACTGTCTGGACTGTTGCTGGCGCCGTGATTCTTGGATGTGGGCCGAGAACTGCTTATTTTCAGTTTTATCTATTTACTTTTTGGGCCACATTCAAATGTGCAACTTATTTTTCAAAATCCAGATGGTCTCGCACGAATTGGCGCGTCCGCTTTCCAAGAATTGCGAAATGCTGTATTCGCCAAGGTGGCTCAGAAAGCTATTCGTCAGGTGGCAAAGAGTGTGTTCCGCCATTTACATCAGTTGGATTTGAATTTTCACCTTTCACGTCAGACAGGAGGGCTAAGTAGGGCTATTGATCGCGGTACAAAGTTGGTATTTCATCCCAATCATTGGATAAAGTACGCACATCGATAATAATTTATATATTTTTCATATTCTTTTTACAACAGAGGAATAAACTTCTTGCTTTCATCTCTTGTATTTCACATATTGCCGACGGCTTTGGAAATTTCCATAGTCTGTGGAATACTGGTAAAATTTAAATCAGTTAATTTTCTCAAGAATAATAAAAATAATAGCATTAATAATTTATTTGGATCGACTAATGTCTCTAGGTCTATAATTATGGTGCACACTTTGCAACTGTGACGGCAATCACTATGTTATCTTATTCTGCCTTCACCGTTCGAACAACCTCATGGCGGTTTGTTGATTTTTGTAATATGCATTTTTGAGTGGTAGATTTTTTTTTTGCAAAAAAAAAAGATTGGTATGTTCATCAAATATCAAAAAGGACGAGATTTCGGAAGGAGGCAAACGAAGCAGACAATGAAGCAGCAACAGTAGCAGTGGATTCTTTGATTAACTATGAGGCTGTCAAATACTTCAACAACGAGGAGTTTGAGGTCAAACAGTATGACAATGCCTTGTCAAAATATGAAAAATCCTCCCTTAAGCTTTCTACCTCCTTGGCGTTCTTGAATCTAGGGCAAAATGTTATTTTTAGTACGGCCTTGACCATCATGATGTACTTAGCTGCTCAAGGAATTGTCTCGGGTGTGTCAATTTGGTGCTAATTTTTTAATTCGCATGCTTTTCCCTGATATCTTGTAATGTTGACTTATTCACCTGTTTATCTACATAGGCTCATTAACGGTGGGAGACCTGGTGATGGTGAATCAGCTCGTATTTCAACTTTCGCTACCTCTGAACTTTCTTGGCTCGGTTTATAGGGAGTTGCGTCAAAGTTTAATTGACATGGAGCTTATGTTTAAATTGCAAGAAGTGAATGTTAAAATTAGGGTAGGAATCAAGTGACGCGCTGAAATTTTTCTTTGGGATTTTTTCTTTTACGATCTTTTAAATAAATAACGCATGTCGGAACTTTCAATAACAGGACGTACCTGATGCGAAACAGTTAATCTTGAAGGGCGGTGAAATAACTTTTGATAACGTGATCTTTGGGTATCATCCGGAAAGACCTATCTTGAATGGTGTCACTTTCTCTGTCAAAAAAGGAAAAAAGACTGCAATAGTGGGACCGAGTGGATGCGGGTAAGTTCTTGGACCTCAGAATTTATTTGCCATGAATTTCTTTTTGACAGAATTATCGAACTTCTTTTCATCAAACAAAATATAGAAAATCGACTATACTTCGGTTATTGTTCCGGTTTTACGATCCGCAATTTGGAGGCATACATATAGATGGGCAAAAAATCCGGGATGTTTCACTGGAAAGCTTGAGGTCTAACATCGGAGTTGTACCCCAGGTGATTTATTTTATTTCCGGAGAAAATTTTGTTTTACAAAGCCCTATGATTATATACATAATTATAATTTTGCTCGATAATTAGGATACCACACTATTCAATAATACGATATACCACAACATCGCGTATGGAAAAATAACGGCGAACCCCAGTGAAGTAGAGCTAGCTGCCAAAAAAGCCAACATTCATGATGTAATAATGTCGCTGCCTGATAAGTATAACACAAAAGTGGGGGAACGAGGATTGATGTTGTCAGGAGGAGAAAAACAGAGAATAGCGTTGGCAAGAACAATATTAAAAGATCCGCCGATATTATTCTTCGATGAGGCTACGTCAGCGTTGGACATACACACTGAACAAACATTACTTTCGAACATAAAAAGTATACTGCAAGAAAGTCGAAAGACCAGTATTTTTGTTGCTCACAGGTTGAGATCAATCGCCGATGCAGGTATGGAATCCGTTATTTGATTTTTCATCATGACGTTCCGTCATAGGTAACTGAATCAAGTATTTATCTTCATTCACTACATTTAATTGAAGACGAAATCTTTGTCTTGCGTAATGGCGTTATCGCGGAGAGCGGAACACATGACAAATTAATACAGAAAGAGGATGGGGTATATAGAGATATGTGGTTCACACAAGAGATATCCGAACCCCTGATGGAGGTTGACGATGATGATGCGGCCGATGACGAGTGGGAAGGAAAAAATTAGCACGCCAAAAGAATATGGAGATGAAACGGGTGGCAAAATGTCTGCGAGCTTGTAATCTGACGATGATGAATTAAATTTGAATTCTGTAATATATCCTTTATTTATTTGATATTTTTAAGAGAGATGATACGAAAGTAGGACTTGAAGTTCATGATTCTATAGGCAGTCTTAAGATTTCACGCTTATTTTTGCAGTTCATTGTAAATCTCATTTTTCTAATCAGGTCAATTCAAAGAAGACGCTATTTTTTTTTTAAAAAAAAAAAAACAAAAAAAAACATAAGTATTCGAGTTAAAGACTTTTTCATCAGTATAGAACAAGTGCGATAAATTAAAATATGAATTATTGGTTTATATAATATTGCCATGGCGAACTTTTATCCAACAACCCTTCTACACTTTTATGCCACCATAATTGATTGAATTAAAAACTAAAATTAACTTTATTAGGTCAATCAAAAATCAATAAATTTATGGATATTGATATACTGAATTTTTATGTTAAGTAATTTTTACTTTAGATAACTATTTATCAACTATTTTTTTTACTTGCAAGCTTAAATAAAATATACATTATATACAGGGGATTGATTGAAAAAAAACCCAAATTTTTCTTAATACATTCAAGTTTATAAAAATTTATCTAAACTAAATCAAACTTTTAAAATATCTAAAAATTAATTTTATTCAAAACTTTTTTATAATTTACTGTATATAATTATTATTTTATATTTCTATTCTAATTAAAAGTTTTAGATCATATCAAATATATTATAAACTAATATTTATAAATTTGACCTATTAGATATTGTTATGCATAATTTATCACAAAATGATATTTAACTTGCAATTTTTATACAATTTTATATTTAAATTTGAAAAAAAAAAATTTAAAATATATATAGTATATACAGTATATAGTTATAATCTATATATTTTATTAAATATTTATATATTACTAAAACCAATTCTTTAACAAACTTAAAAAAAAACTTTTTCTATCAATTATTAAACCATAAATTTCTAAAAAAAGAAAAAATTTTAACAAAATTTTGCTTAAAAATAAATAGAAAGAACCTGAAAACAGTTTCTTCAAAGCTATGCACAATAAAAATAAATTCTCTATCTTAGATATTGTATTAACAGATAATAAAAAATCAAAAATCTCTATTATTTACAAACAAAATAAAACTTTACTTGTTTATACAACTAAATCAACTTTCTATCTTCAAGTATCAATTCTTCAGTATTGTCTATTATTTTGATTAATCCCAACTATCAACTTCTCTAACTCAGATCTAAACTTAAATCTAAAAATTATTCAAATCAAATTTGAAACTAAAAAACAAATCTTATAAGTCTCTTTTTCTTCTCTCAATGCTTAAGCTGAAATCTTCTCTTATAATAATCTCACTATTTTCAACAAATTTATAAAATACCAGTCAACTTTCCATTTATAAATGATAATAAAACACTTGCAATTTATCAAGTTGTTAAAAATATTATAAACTACAAACTTCACTATCATTAAAATCAAATTTTTATCTTCACCAATACAAACTTCAATACTTTTTTTCTTAAAAAATAAAGAATCCCTATATTACTTCTAAATATTTCTGTACTATAAAATGATTATCAGTAGATCATGAAGCTTACAAATCAAGAATTCTCAATATATCTGATGTAGAACTAATCAATCCAGAAAGGAATCAATCTTATTTTAATACCAGAGTAGATAACTTTCCCAACAATAATTTATTTAAAAATATTAATCAAAATTAATCCTCTCTTAATTATGTCATAGCCACAGATATAAAAATTAACTTTAATAATAAAGAATATATTTCTCACTTATGAACTAATTAAACTAAAGTTACATTAGGTACTGAAGATATTAAAACTACAAATTTATCAAACTATCAATTCTCTATTATCAAAATAACTGCAATTATCAATAATATTATACTTTTACTAAAATCTCTTATGAAAATATTTATAAAAATCTGGGATCTCTCTCATATTTTCTCTCCAAAAATTCTATCAGTAGTGATTACAAAAATCTTTTATATAAACAAAGCATTCTTTTGATTCTTTATCAGATCTAAAGTACTAAAAGAATATTATAAAAAAAATATGAAAAATTAATAAAAAACTTTCATAGCAATTACTTTAATAAATACAATATTATTTATATTAATAGGACTATTAAAAAAAATTTATATTATTATTAATAAATTTATCTTTATTATTTATCTTTGAACTTCAGACTTACATACTTTTCGATATTGGCAAATAGTTTAAATTTTGAAAAATAGTTTTAATTACTTTATTGACATTTCTATAGAAAAGATAGACTATAAAAATTTTCTAATACAATTAAAAAAGTTTATTAAAAATATATTTTTAGATCTTTTCAAACATTTTAATAAGATCTCTCCTAGAATTAAAATCAAACTACTCTATACTCTCCTACTAGATACTTAACCTATAACAGTTCTAATGGTTCAAGCATTGAAATACTTTTATGAATTTGATCTTTTATTTGAAAACTTCTTTAAGAAATTACTAAAATTTTCTTCCCAATCCTTAAAATCTTCCCTCAGAAATTAAATTTACCTTTCTTATTATATAATATGTATAGCTATATATTCTTAAACAAATAATTAATCTTTGATAGGAAAAATTCTACATATTTAATAAATTTTCTGATAACTATTTCAACCTCTCTTCTTCAAAAACCAGCCTTTCTAACATATATTAACAACTTTCCTAAGATTTAGTCTTCTTGTTTCCTATATTCAATGATATTTATTATATCAAACAAGTCTTAAAAATTCTTAGAAACAACAATTATACTTTTAAATTGCTTTCCAATAACTATTCAATTCAAAAACTTCCTTTTTTATTATCTCATTAACATAATAAGAACATTGATATAGAATTGCCTATTAAACATCAATTTCTAATCAAAACTTTTATCTAGTAACTATTCTTTTTTTACTTATTTAAATTGCCTTTTAAACTCAAATGAATAGATTCATCTCTTAAACAAATTGGTTGTCTACTTTTTTTTACTAATTTTGAAGTTATCAACAAGTAATTAGATTTATTAAAGAAAGATCTTAATATAAAAAATCCTTTGTTTAATAATAATATTAAAAAAATCAAAAAAAAATTTGTAGATTCAATCCCTAAAAAATAGATTTTGCCAGTTCTCCTGGTCTCCCAATCTCAATAAAATCTTAAAGAAAGAAAAAGTTAATATTATACTTTTGCTAAAAGAGAATAAATTCTTTAATGAGAAATTAAATATACTGAAACAATACTTTTATTTTCAAAAACTTTCAGACAATTTTGTGAAAGTATCAGAACTACTCAATTCTAACTTGGTTCTTCTCTTTACTCTATTAATTATAAATAACATATCTGACTCAAGTTTCTCTTTTGTCACAATGAATTTTAAATATAACCTTTTACTTAAACAAATAATATTATTTATCAAACTTTTCTATCAAAAAGTAGTAATATCAAAAACCTAATATCAATCTCAACTCTCAATATTCAATAATTAAATAATTTAGAAAAACTATATTATTTATTAAATTTCTTAATTAATATAAAACAAATCAAAATCTATACTGAGACCAAACACATTTTTTCAAAACTAATTGCCAAAAAAGTTAACAACAATATAATAATATTAAATATATTCAATATTTCTCCTAGCAATAGTATCTATATAATTCTTTCCAAAACCCTTTCAAATTATATTATTAATATATTTGTCCACAATGAATTCTAGTACACTATATACCTAAGATTTAAATCTAAAATAAATATTATTATAGTAGCCTTTTATCTTCTTTATTCCATTTTGAACTGAGATATCACTTACTTATTATTAAAAGAACTATTTCACTTCCATAGAAATCATAAATTTATTATAGTAGAAGACTTTAATATATACCTTTTGAAATCTTTCTCAATTAATATATCAACAAATAATCATAAATGAAAAATTTATAAAATACTAAATAATATAATATATATTGATAAGATTATTATTAAAAATATATATATATATACTTTATCAATATGAGTGTTTCCAAAATAGATCAAATATAACTTTTCCTTGACTTGGAAATTAAGATCCTAAATTATTATATCTCTGAGTCAACTGATATCAAAATGGATTATAAGAATATTACAATAATTCTTTAATGATTTGAATATAAATCATAAAGAATTTTCTATTTAACAAAAAAATATATATTTTATAAGACAATGAGAAAATAACTAAACTTCTTCAGTCCATATGCCATGAACCAGAGACTAGTACACATCCATTTATCTGCAATCAATTCAGATTCAAAACCAAAGACTTCCTAATTAACACTGTAACTTTCCATGTCAAAAGCTACACTACACAAGAAAAGGAAAAGAAGTTTAAAAACAAATTCATAAGCAAAATGAACTGGAAATACAAAGAATACTTAATAGCAAGTATCAGAGGTACCTTCTTCAAAAAACTAGTCTTTTATATCCAAACTGTCATCCCAGACAGACTGAACAAAAAGACCTGCCTTACTCAAATACGAACTAATATAATCAATTTTCTATACAAAACCTGGACAGAAAGATGTGAACCATTTCAAAAGTGGAAGGCCACTATAGGCATTACAAAAAAGAAGGAGAAACAAGTAAAATATGAGTCAAAAAAGGAAGATCCATTATTTAACTTAAGAGAAAAACACATAAAAGATCAATATACTATATCAATTTGGTTAATAACTTCATGAATCAGTGACTTACAAATATTATAGACAACTCTTTTATCTTAAAAATTTATTTCAGTACTAGCCCAGCTTTGGCAGGTTAGCCTCCTTACAAGGGGTGGCAACAAGCTGCAAGGTGAGTATTCCTATGAAGAAGAATCCTTTATTGAGTTTTATTTGATAGAAAATAGGTAATAAGTTCTAGAATAGTCTTTCTATGTAATTTTGCTGCAAATATACAAATAAGGCTAAACCAGTATTTTTTTAAAAAAAAAAAAAAACTTCTTCAGTAAGGATATAAATTTAGTTCTGGAAATAGAACTATGTTTCAAATGGTATCAATTTGAACTAATAATAAAAAATATATTAATCTTTAATATTTTTTTTAATAAAATAATATCATTCTACCAAGCCAAAATAACTATTTCCTAAAATAAATCAAGTCAGTAAACAATTGAAAAGCTCTATTAGAAAGAATAAAATTCAACCTTCCAATATTCTCTTTACAGATGAACTAAATTTTTTTACAAAAAATATTCAGTTTACTTCCATTTATTGTATCTATCAAAAGGACTCTTAAAGTACTCTAATTAAAAAACAAAAAACAATAGTTGATTATATAGTCAAAAAAATCCCAATATGAATAAAAATAACTACTCTAATTTTTTGAAAAGATTAAATAATATATATCAATAGCTCTCAATAATCTAAAGCTATCCTTGAACCTATCTATTCTTTATAATAATACCCCAATACAAGATGACCCAAAACTATTTAATGAAATTATTATTCCTCATTATTACAAACTCCTTTCATTTAAAGAATTTTTTATTAGTAATAACTTGTTCCCAAATTACAGCTTCAGTAATTAGATATCTACTCATTTATATCACATCATAATCGATCAAACTGGCATAGAAGAGTTAATTTCACTCTTTCTTCTTAACAAAGTATTTAGTCTTAACAAAATTCCTTATGAAACCTAAAAATACATTGGCTCTCATGTCCAAAAAATATTTAAAATACTCTTGAATAAAATTCTTAAAACTGGTTACATCTTAATATCTTGAAAAAAATCTATCATCACCCTGCTATTCAAGAAATTAGTCTATTTTATAACCTCTTAGACACTAGGTCAATAGTTCTAATCAAAACTAGTTACAAAATCTTTATAAAAATACAGTACTTAATATAAGACTTTTTTCTATTATTACTAATAATAATATTTTTTTTGTAATCAAATTTGTTAGAACAAAAAATCAAAGTATTATGAAATCTATTTTCTTTATTTGTTCTCTCATACAAGTATCAACTAATATAATAAAAAATTTTTAAATAGCTTTATTTGATATTTTCAAAGCATATAATTTAATAAATCTTAATAGTCTTATATCAGTCATAAATGGAATCAATATTTTAAAACAAATCCCAATAATTAAACTAAACTTATTAACAAACAGATTTCTTCAATTTATATTTCACTATAATTTTACCACTCCTCTGCTGGTTTTTCAAGGTTTAAATTAAGAAAAAACAATAGCATCTCTTCTATAGATCCTCTTTTATGATCCTGTAATCTCTAAAATTGAGTAAATCTTATCTAAAAATAATAACATATTTGATAACTCAATAATATAACAATATTAATGCACAAGCTATTAACATTACAAGATATTACTAATATTTTCACATAATTTCTAAAGATGAATATATAACATATAATAAAAATACTATAAAATAAATCTCATAACAAATAATTCTTTCAAAAGTAACAAATAAAAAAAAAACTTATAGTAAAAACATACTAATACTGTGATCAAATTTATATTTGACCAGTGTGTCCAAGTGGAATTGCTTTTAAAAGGACAATTCCCAAAGAAAGAA
>CAJVPT010004362.1:0-13597 GCA_910592055.1 Acaulospora colombiana | reverse complement strand
AAATGTATAAATGTAACTTCTTTCAATGACTTAATAAAATGACGAATCTCGAGACGAATCTCACGACGAATCTTTTGGATAGATTGTTATAACCGTGAAGGTATAAGTAGTTTTAGGAAAAACTACCTTGAGACTCGCCCAAATCTTTTTACGCCTCTACCTTGATTTTGGTATTGTTTTGTGTGTGTGATAGAAGGACGGACTCTTCTATCTGCAGGTTACGCGAGCTTTTGGTCATTAGCGACAGACTCGCCGATTAGCCTGCTACAATGCTAAAACTACATGTATATATTATATTAATGTCTATTTAATAAATTTTAAATTTTGATTAATTTTAATAGTATATTACAATTAAAAACTAATAGCGCAGTATTAAAGTGATGAATTTAATATATCACAAGTAATGATCGCAATCGATCAATTTGATTCAGGTGAACAGATAAATAAAGATATGGATAGGTAGACAGATACTGTATATTAATAGAAGAATTGGATAAATAGACTAATTAATAAATGAGTAGATAAATTAATGAATGAATAGTAAGTAGATAAATAGGCAAATAACCGAATGAATTAATAAATAAGTAGGGTAAAAAATAAGTAGGCAAATAGGTGAACGAATTAATAAATAAGAATGTAAGTAAAAAATAAGTAGGCAAATAAATGAATGAAAATATAACAAGTAAATGAATATATATGTGAATAGATGAATAAGAGAATAAGCAAATAGATAAACGAATAGATATATAAATGAATAGATAAATATATAGAAATAATTAACGGAATAGAAGATTGATCAGGAAAATATATAGATAAGTATATATCTTTTTTTTTTTTTTTTTATAGCAAAAGTAAATTTTATCTACTGTATCTTAATAAAAATATCGTTTCTAAAAATTTCTTATTTTTAATGGTTTATTAAAATAGTATTACTTATAATTGGTAATAATATATGGTAAACTTTTTTTTCTTTTACAAATTGTTATAATAAATATTAATTCATTCAATATGAAAAAAGAAAAAACTATATCAAAGGAAATAAAAGCTATAAATAAGTTGTCACAAGTGACTTATAAATATGAAAATAAAAGGCTTAAGCGAAAATGTGAGTACGTGAATATTTTTATATTAACCTTGATACGTATACATAAAATTTGATCTATTAAAAGTGTATTTATTTTTATTGAATCATAAATTTCATTAATAAGATATTCTATTTAGTATTATGAATATCTTTCTTGTTTATTATTATTGTTTTGTATTGATACAAGAAAGAATTGATCAAGTTAACTATTATGAGTTTATTCAATAAGCAGATAGATAGAAAATTCATTAAATAAATAAAATATATAAAACGATATATAAGTAAATATGTAGATAAATAAATATTTGAAAGGTTAAATATATAAATAGTTAAATAGATTAATCTTTAAGAAAAAAAATTTTTTAAAAAAAACTAAATTGAATATGAATTGAATTACTAGTTTTTAATTTCTAATTTAATTTCTAATTTCTAATTACAAATAAGTATAATTTTGTTGAAGAGAATTTAATAATTTTATTTGTCTATTATTTACTTTAATATTTTTTTCTTTCTAATAAATTTTATAAGTGGATATATATAATAAATTGCCTTTTCATATTTATCATTATTTTTATCCTGAATCAAATTCACAATATCTTTATTAGTTATATTAATATCTTTAAATAAATTATCAATTTTAATACAATCATTTATATCAATAATATTATCATTATTATATAAATGATTGGCTAAATCTTTAATTTCTTTAGAATTATATTATTGAAATGGAACCAATTTTTCAATAATAGTATCAAATAAAAAAAATGTTAATGAATAATTAGATACCAATTCTTGTTATTTTTTCAACAATTATTAATTATATTTTAAATAATATTATCCCATATCTGAGCAATTCATTCTATTGTATTTTTAATATTTATATTTTCTTCTTCAAAATTTTCTAAATTAGATTTCACATTAAATTAATCTATTTTAAATTTTACCAAAAGTCTTTAATATTGTGCCTAAAATTAAAAAAAAATAAAAATAAAAATATATATTATATAAATTTTAATAAATATTTTTATTTAACTTAAATAAATAGATTATTTCAACATCTATCAGTTATAAGTGTATTATAGTATTTAAAAATAAAGTATATAATATAATATATGATAAGTCTTTAGATTTTAAACTATTTTTGCTACAATAAGCTTATGCATTATCAAATAAAAGAATTATAAATTTATTTTCTTCTTTATTTGATTATTTAAATCAATTAAAAATTTATTCCATATTATAGTAATCATCAAGTAGTTTTGTTCTAATAATAACTAACAAGTAATTCTTCTTTACTTATTTTTTTTTTTTTTGAAGTGGAAGCTCAGCCATGTTTATTAACTTTGATAATGTAATATACAAATTAATGCAGAGATTACAAAGGTTGTCACGTGGAGCCATATATCATTTATGTCAATAGAACTCCCTAAAACCTGACTTTTAATGGATTTACTGGTTGGCTTGTTGCTTAAAGATATCCGGTTGGATTAAATTTCTACTACTACTACTATTTAGAAAAAACTAGACACCCCTTATTGAATCTTCAATCCTTCTGGAGCTCTTTCAACTAACATGCCATGGTGGACTTGCTAGTTCCAAGAAAGAAAAAGTATACCTTTCTTATTGATCCTAGTGATTACAGCCTATTACCAATTACTGAGTGTGTTCAGAGAAAAAGTATAAGTTCAGTAGTATTTTGTGTCGTACAAGAGTAAAAAAACCATTTGGATCAGAATGGAAAAACCCTGGAGTGATTTTTGGAATAGAAGAATAATTGTGTCTTTGAGTAGTATGAGTTTTTGAGGTTCCATTCCAATAAGAGAGGTACTCATTCCATAGCCATGACACTTTCAGATAATAATAAGAGAGAGGAGACCACAGTCCATGTGATGTTTATCCACCCGCACTTTTAGCCAATGACTTATGATGGACCTAAGGTTCTTATAGAGCTTAGTAAATGCATTCACGTCACGTGTCACATGTATCCTTATTTATATTTCTGCTAATCATGGAACAACCAATCCCAATCTTCAGCCAATCAATTTATTCAAAATCCAGTGTAACAGAAAATTCAGAATCAAGCTAGGGTAGGCAAAATTCCCCAGAAAAATCAAGAAAAAACCACTACACACTGAGAGATAAGCCATTTCTGCCTGTGGTAGTAATGTCAGCAATCTGGCATAGAGTTGTTGATCCATACTTCTTCCTGGACTTTGGAACCTCCATAGGGAAGAGAAGGAGGGTATTTTTTCATTTGGTTTCTTCTTCCTAGAAAAGCTTTTTGCCATTAACTTCTTAGGGAAAGGGTTTTTGAAGAGAAAAAGTAAACAAGAAGGGTAAAATATGACTATTGCTAAGCAAAGCAGGTGTTTTTAAAGAAAGTTTTGAAGTTTTATTACTCTCAAAATATAAAGTTTTGGATGAATGCTTCTTTGGAATGGTGGTCAGGGATCTATGGGAAAGAGTTGATTCTTCTTTATATTATATAATGCTCTAGATTTTTTATAATAATAAATTATCAATAGTTTTATTTTAGTAGAATCTAATAAAATCATTTTATATTAGTTTTTTTTTTCTTTTGAGTATCTGTAGCCAGACTAAATTATCAGTTTATTAATCAATTGAAAACATAAGTATATTTTCATTTAAGTAGCATGATATATACTATAGCTAAAATATTATTTCAATCTAATTAACTCGTTAAAAACATAAAAGCCTCTAAGTTCAATCTTAAGAACAAAATTTTATAAAACTAGTAAAAAAAATTATTTATATTTATATATTATTTGATTTTTTTTTTTTAACATTCTATTAAGCTAGTTATGTATACTTTATTAAACATTTGTAAACTATATATATAATATGAATTGCTAAAGTTAAAAAATGACAACTAACTTATTCATTTTTGTAATTACTACTCTAAGTACAACTTTGGAAGTTATTTATCACTCTATTAAGAGTTTAAGTAAAAATTCTTCTAATTCCTAATATTATTACCTGAAGATTACTACTGTAGAATTTATATATTATTTGATATTATTTGATATTATTTATAAATAATATATAATTTATTAAATTATAATAATATAAATGACATATTAAAAAACTTTTTCCTTCAATCCTTTAACAATACACAAAAAGATGTTCACAAAAAAGTTTTATATTTTTCTACTAATAAAGTCTTATTACTTTTTTTAAAACAACTTGAAGGATAACTTCAAGAGTTCTTTCCAACTTTCTTATTTTATTTATATTCCTTTTCAAACAAAAACTTGATTTCCAATAATCAAGAAAAGTCAAGAAACACCTTTTTTACCTATAGCAAAAAAGTTCTAAAAAGAAGAAAAATCAATAGTGAAGTACTAAAAGCCTATCTCCTGAAACAAGAGTGCAACTAGAGATTTTATGCAGTGGATAAATGAATGAACAAAAGCCTAAACCATAAAACTTTCCTTTCTACTGTTTCTACTCTCTTAGAGTCACTCATTTTCAGAGTTTTTAGAAAATTTTGCCTACCTCAGCTTGATCCTGAATTTTAAAATGACACAAAATTGATATAACTTTTACTAAAGATAATTGGTCAACATGAAACATGTTGATAACAAAATGTAAATAAGCTTCTACTGATTATATTACATGTTTCGATGATGTCATTGGTGAAAGAAAGAGAAATTACTGGTATGGACTTCTCCACTCCTTCAAATAAAGTATAACTGAATCAAAAAAATCATGAGGCCATTAGGATGGGCACTAAATTCACTAGCTAATAAAAAGATAATTATTTATTTAAACTGAGGTCTTCAACTTATTATTATTCTGGTTAGGTAAAGTATGTGAAAGAGATTATTTCCTTATTCTGGTCAGGCCGTATAACCAAAAAGCAAAGAAATATAAAATACTACTCTTTTCTAGGATTGAAAATATATTTCCCCAAACATTGTATAATGATATTGCAATCAAAATAAACACTAGTAAAATTTCTTTAACTAGGTGTGGTTACTGAAAATATTGGGAGTTACTTAACAAGACTGTAAAGCCACATAAGAACCTGAGGTCTACCATTAGACATCTTTTTCTGCATGGATAAATACAAAATCAAGATCAAAAGAAAGAAAGCATTGAGCAAAACATTAAATTTGAGTAGGTAATAAGTATCTCAGACAATCACAAAAAAATTATCAAGATCACAGATAGAGAAGTTCCTTAGATGGTCAGGAAGAAGAAGAATATTCTAGAAGGGTTGATTTCTAATGAGAAGAAGTTTCTAGCAGAAGTTTTTTGGAGGATATGGTGCATTTTTATTTTTTCTTTTTCCTTCTTATTTTCATATAGCACAATTGTACATTTTTAGATATACCTTTTCCTTTTATTTTTCTTTTTGTAATTTTTTGAAATCAATTCCTTGAAAGATAATAAGTAGCAATAATCTACTAACAATGATATGTAAATTAGGATGGTATTTACCCAAAATCTATTACAGAGTAAAATATTGTTCTCAAGGTTGCGCTTAAAGGTTGAAGTTCTTTTAAGAATTGAAAACTATTGATGAGTGAGTTAGCACAAGTTTTAATTTAAACATGATGCAATTGTCCTATATATCTCTATCAGTTTTCATATTGATTAATAAACACATAGTGCTAGTTTGACCATGGGTTTAAATAATAATAATAATAATATAAATAACATATTATGTTTTTTTTTTTAAATACTGGCTTGGCTTTACTTTATTTAAAATATGGTAGATATATATATATGATGTTATAGCTACCTATATTTATCAAATATAGTTTGATAAAGAAGTAACCTTGTGATTGTACTTATTTTATAGCTTGTTATCATCTCATTTTAGAAGGTACTAATTTATCAAGGCTATACTAGTGCTGTATAAAAATTTCAAGATGATAGAGTGTTATTATATTTTAAATGATTTTGTTCATATATTTATTGAACAAATATATGAATTGGTCACAATTTTTATTAGTAATATATTTATATACTTATACAAGACAACTGCCTTAACTTAACTACTTACATTACCCTTTATATATAGATCAACTATATATACTAACAAGTACTTATACATTTGCTTATATTAATAATCTATATACATGAGTAGCTATTATATATTACTAACTATATATAAGTACTATCTCATTAGAAAACTATATGATTTTTTTTTAATTTTTCTCAGATCAGTTTTATTAAGAATAGTTTAATTATTAAACTATTGAATTTTCTTTATTTTGGATCTGGATTATGATTCTTCAAAGTAATCCACAGATTTCTTCTCCTACTAAGGCCTCCCAATTGTTAAGTCTATGAAACTAAACATAGTTACATATTTGAAGTCTTGAAATCAAATAAGATTTTTAGTCAATCTTTCCTCAGCAACATGCAACCAGTTTAGGGATCTACTTTTCTTGTTATCAAAAGATGGTAATATGGTTCTATCAAGGATAATCTTATTTGATTTTGAATAGTAACTAGATTACAATCTTTGTATAGACTATTTTGTATTATCAGTTATACTCAAAAACATTAGTTATAAATGGTTAGGCCAATAGATGACTACATTCTACCTACTTTTTGTAATCAAAAGAATCATATTAGTTCCCTGAAGGATTTGAACTGGCATCTTGTGATTTAACCTATGGAGTACTAACCATTACACTATTGATCCATAGATCCAATAATATATTATGTGTTATATTATAGTTTGTATTATTATAATTTATAAATATAATCTTATTCAAAAAAATTCGTATATAAGTTTATCAATTTTTTTACTTTATTGCTAATAAATAGTTGCTGAATTTTTAATAAATAGTTAATAAACCTTTAATAAATAATTTAATGAATAATTGCTGATTTTTTAATAAATAGTCAACAAATTTTTAATAAATAATTTTGATGAATAATTGCTAAATTTTTAATAAATAATTGATAAATTTTTGATAAATTGTTGATAAATTAATACCAAATTTTTATTAAATTGTTAACAAATAATTTTATGACAAACTTTTAATGAATTTTTATCAAATTGTTAATGAATTATTTGATAAATTGTTAATGAATTTTTGACAAATCGTTAATATGCTGATTTTTGTAATATTTATAGCTAAATTATATAGTTGTCAATTTATTTATGTCATTTTTTTTATTAAATTGTTTATTTTTGTTAAATATTATACAAGTGACAATATATCAAATAATTTTTTTTCGACTAGTGCAAAGAAGAAAGCATCAAGAATAGAATAATAATATTTGACAAAGATATTATATAAACTTGAACTATCTAGTAATAAAAAATAATAGGAAACTATTAGAAAGCTTTAGAAACCTATTGAAGAGTCAAAACAAAAGACAACTCAATAATAGAGTCAATAAATAAGAATGATTCACTTAAACTTATATTAATAAATATAGAAAAATTGAATGGAAGAATTACCAAGTTCAAAAGCAAATCAAGATCTAGTCAATAAAAAAAAAAAAGAAGTAAAATAGATAAATTGTTCTAAAATGATATACCAGTTGATCAAGACAAACAAAAAGAGAAAAAGCCTGGTTCTTCCTTAGCAAAGACTTATAACAAAAACAAAGAACAAACAGCAGATTTAGATAAATTAGTAGAGCAATATAGTAATCTAAATATAAAAACACTTTATAGAATAAGTATATAATATTTTTGAGTAACAAAAACAAAGATAGATAAACAAAAAATAAAAAAAAAAATAAAGAAGAAGTTCAAAAAAAAATAATAAGAATAGGTATAGTATATATAATATCAGAGATACTATAGACATAAAAAATCAACAAAGTTTATAAAAGAAATACAATAATAGGAGATAGACATAATAAGAATATATAAAACTAAGATAATTCAAATTAATACAAAATGGATTTTTATTAATTAAAAAGTTTATAAACACTTTTACAGTATCAATAAAAATATATCATTTAGAGCAAAAGTGGCCTTCTAATTAAAAAAGATTTGAAAAAAAAAGTAATATTAATAAAATAAAGAGAAGACTATATAATAATAGTAATTTTCTCATAAAAAGAAAAAAGTTTGTATTATACAGATTTATATTTTATTAGACAAATATGGATATAATAAAGTATAAAAGAAATTAATCAGTTTTATTTAAAAAAAGCAAAAATAAAACTTTTATTTTATAGTAATATGTAATTTCAATGTTATCTATAATCTATTTGAAAATAAAATATCATTTTTAAAGACTAAATTCAGATTTTTTTAATATCCTAAAATTTTATTAATCAACTTTTGAATAACTAAATCTTTCTAGACACCCAAGTAATATAAAAAAACAAAAATAAAATTCCAATATGATAAAATGTAACAAGCAATAGTAGAATTAACTATATTTAAATATTACAAGGTCTAATAAGATATCTATTACTTTAATTTAATAATCAAAAAGTACAAGTTGCAGAAAGTGATTATAATATATTAATAATTATCTTAAAAGATAAAAATCTCTTTACAAAAAGTCTGACTATTAAACTGAAAAAAATAAAATAGAAGAAAAATGCATATAAAAGAATCTTTATTAAAACAATAGCAAGCTTATCATAAGAGCTTGAATTATAAACTAAAAATAAGATTAAATTTTTATCCTTTGGAAAAATCAGAAAAGATAAAAAAGAAAAACACATAAAAAAGATCTGAAAAGTTTTCAAGAATCAAGTATACAAAGCAATCTTTAATAAACTTGAATAAAAAAAGACTATATTACATAAAAAAAGAGATAATATATATAGTCCTGAATTTGTCAAATACAAAAAAGTTTTGTAGCTAAAATAACTTCTCAAAAAGATAAAAGTCTCAAGAGAAATAGAAAAGTTACAAAATCTTAGCAAAGTAATAGAGAAATAGTCTAAACTATCAAATAAAAATTATTGTATACAATATAATATTTTTAATATGCTTTAAACATTATTAAAAAAAGATATTTAAAATATAATAGAAAGTCTAAAGTTTATTAGCCAAAAACTTGAAACCAAAAAAACAAGAGAGATTATTAAAGTTGCTTTATAACAAAGTTATGATAACCTGAAAAATAATCAAAGAAGGGTGATAGGTTTCTTGATAAATAAAGAAAGAAACAAGAAATACTAAACAGGATTAAAATTAGGTAAGATAATAATAAATATATAACAATAGTGAAATATAAAATCAAAAAAAAAAATAAAATAATATCATCTAAAAATCTTTAAGAAAAAAAAAGTCAATTTTGATAATCTGATAAAATATTGGAAAAAAGAATATAGCCTCAAAAGTTATATTCAAAACAACTAATACAAGAATCTTTTTGAATTAATTTCTCAAGAAGAATTAAATAAAATACTTAATTTATTCTTAATAACAAAACTTCAGGAAAATTTTAAATTAATTACAAGATACTAAAAGGATTAAATCAAATAAATAAAAAATATTTACAAAAAATATTTAATAACTTCTTGAAATAGAAAATTATATTTACATCTTGAAAGCAAAGTTATATATAGTAGTTCACAAAAGTTTTGCACTATCAAAAATTTAAACATCAAATTTGATTAACCAATAATAATTAGTATTTAAAAGTAACCAATTAAAATTAAAATTAATAATCTATAAAATACATATTTTTTTTTATTTTTAATTATGTTCTTGATTTTTTAAAAATCAAATCCATTAGAAACAAGATTACCAAGTCATTTTAAAAATATAAAATTAGCAAGGTAACATAAGCTGGATTCAGATTTTGTTATAAAAATAGAAACCAGATTATAATATTCTATTTTATAAAAGTATTAGAATCTGAAGTATCTTATTTATAAAGATAAAGATAGATAAAAAAAATAAATATGTATGTATGTATACAAATAAAATATTTTATTATATATATAAAATAATTATTAAATATTTATTTAAAGATCATAGAAGCTATTAAAAAAATTTAGAAAATTGTGATATATAATATATCTCATATCCAAAGATATGTCACAACAAGTATAATGGAGATACAAGTAAACATGATCAAAAATATCACAAAAATTCAAAAATTATCAACTGATACATTATTGACAATAATTACAAATCTATCAATTGAATCTTCCCATCAAATATTTAATAATATATGTGTATTTTGTAAAAATCATAAACATTAGATTCAAAATTGTCCATCAATTCTATCTAAATATCAAAATTATTGTTATAGATTTTGAAAAATCGAAAATTATTTGGACATTAAAATAACAAAAGTCTCTATAGATATTAAAGGTATAATTATTAATTTTTTATTTGTAATGTTTAATAATAATAATAATAATAATAAGACCTATGGGTCAATAGCACAGTAGTAGTGCTCCCAGGTTACAATCACAAGGTCTGTAATTCAATACCACTTAAGGACCAAAAATCAAATATACACTTCTGATCAGGTTTACCAGTTATCCTGTAAAAGTCATACTCAATTATCTGAATTCTGCCAAATTCAGTTAGGCTGCATGAAGATGGAATCTCTGGTCTTTCTGACGATCGCAGGCTGAAAACAGGTCAAAACAAGAAAGGTTACATGAGGAAAGGTTTCTGGTCTAACTCCCATAAAAGTACACAACCCCCCTGGCATGTCGACTCCATAGTACAAACCACCCCCTTAGCTCAGGATATCCCAATATAGTACTTCGTTTAAATGAAAATCAGTCAAATAAAACTAATCCGATATCACAGGTGGTGACAAAGAAGGTAACATGTCCCCTTCCGAGGTCTAAGTGAATAATATCTGGAAATATTAAAGGGTGTATATATCCTGTCAGGTATAATCAATAGGTCTAGTTTAGCTTATAATAAAAATAATCATATGAGCTCTTACCAATTAGCCTAACTCATCACCATTTATGACTGTATATTAATTATCTGGCCACTAGCTAGATGTGCCCACTTTCTCAGTAGTAATAGAGCTAGCTAGAATTGTCACAATAGATTAGCATTAATCTGCATATGTAGAAATGTTTGATGTGATGATATAGAATTTGAATTGCCAAATAAAGTCTCATATCTAATACCAGTTACGGTTTAAAAATAAAAATAATAATAATAATAATAATAATAATAATAATTTTCATTAAAGGATATATAATAAGTTTGAAGAATTGATAGGAGGATTCCAAAAAAAAAAATCAAATTATTTTTTTTGGCAGGAAGACCAGTTATTTTTTTTTATAGGACTAATATATATATATATATTTTTTGAAAGAATCAAAAATTATTATTATTATTTTTTTTTTTTTTGGCATGAGGGTCAAAAATTATTATTGTTATTTTTTTTTTTTTTTGATAGGAAGGTCAAAAATTATTATTATTTTTTTTTTTTTAATGGAGGGTCAAAAATTATTATCAATTTTTTTTTTTTTGACAAGAAAGTCAAAAATTATTCTCATTTTTTTTTTTTTAGTGGAAGGGTCAAAAATTATTATTATTTTTTTTTTTGGTGGGAGAGTCAAATTAATTCTTTTTGATGGGTCAAAAAAAGAATTTTATAAATAAAGAATTATTATTTAGTATAAATCAAATTTGATTTTCATTTTAATATAATACAATTATTAATTATATAATAAATATATTAAAAATATGTATGTACTTAAACTTTTTTCCATAATTCCTTAACAATTATCACTTGAAAAGCATGCATATATAAGTGTTTTACTTGAAAAAGATTATACAAGTCACCAAATTGCCTTTCATGAAAAAGTTGCATATTCAACTGTTATTAGACTACATCAAAAAATAAAATTAATAGGTAATTTAAGAATAGATTCAAATCAGGATGATCACAATACTTTTCTAAAAGATTTAAAAAAAGAATTGTATATTATATTTTAACTGATAAATGTTTTACAGTTATTAATATTCAAAAAAAACTTAAAACTGAAGAAAAGGTTGATGTTTCAGCTAAAACTATATATTGAATACTTAAAATAAATGGATTTAAGTCAAAAGTTAAGAGTAAAAAACCATTTCTTAAAAAAAAACATATACAAAAGTGATTAAAATTTGCTAAACAATATAAAGATTGAACTATCGAATATTGAAAAAAAGTAGTTTGGTTTGATGAATGTAAATTTATGCTTTATGATTCAAATGGTAAACAATAATGTTGAAAAAAATCTAATAAGCCTTTAAATAAATGACACATTAAACCAACAGTTAAATTTGATAGTGGAAATATAATGGTTTGGGGTTGTTTTTGTTCTCAAGAAATTGAAAATCTTTGTCACATTAGTGAAAAGATGGATAGTGAACTTTATTATCAAATACTTGAAGAGGATTTTCTAGAAACACTTGAATAGTATAATATAAATAAAAATAATATTGTTTTTCAATAAGATAAAAATTCTAAATATACTTCAAAACTTGTTAGAACCTGGATTGATAATAATAATATTAATGTTCTTGAATTGCCTATCCAGTTACCTGATCTTAATTCAATGGAGCATCTTTGGAATGAAGTCAAATATCAATTACATATATCTTTTGAATAAATTATAAGTAAAGAAGATTTATGGAATAAATTACAAGATATTTGAAATAATATTAAATTAGAAAAATGTATTAAGTTATTTGAAACAATGCCAGAAAAAGAATTAATAATATTATTAAAGCAAAAGAAGAATATACTAAGTGGTAATTTTTCTATTAATATATAGCATAGACCAAATTCAGTTTTAGTTAATTTATTTTTATTTTTATTTTTTTTTTTTTAACCCTAGGTCAGGCTAGATTTGTGTGCTTTATTAAACGTTTGTATACTGTATATTTTAAATGATTCGCTAAAGCTAAGACTTTACCTAACTCACTCGTCGCCGTTTTGTTTTAATATACCAAAACTCTAAGTGCAACTTCAGAAGTGATTTATCGCTCCGTTAATGATTCAGGTGAATACCCTTCCAACCTTTAACATCATTGCCCGCAGATCATCACTGCAGATCACTATCTATTGTTCTGACCAAGCTTAAAACCCAACCACTTCATTATGTAAGTAGCACCTTTGAGTAGAATTTCTTTTAGACTTTCATTTTCTTGAGTTCCTTTCTCTGGTAGAAGATCTTTACTTTTGGGGACTAATAGTTTTAAGCTGTATATGCCTGAGGGTCAGTTGATTTTATCTACTCTGCAGATTCCCTGTGAATATTCCCATTTAATTATCTTCTCACATCTTTTGTTCCAAATCTTTTTCCTTATTTGATTGTACACTCTTCTTTGCATTTTTGATATCCATCTTCTTGCCTTGTTACCAATTCTTTTTCCATGGCATTTTAGATCTTCCATTTCTTGGATTAGATCTCTTCTTACTAGCCCTGTACAAAAACTTAAACTGTCCTGACTGGTTTTTGAGATCTGTTTTACCAGTTTGGAGATCCATTTATCCACCTCGGCCATTTCTTCTTCGTCTTGGATAAGCAACCTTGCATGTTTTTCTTCTGCCTCTTTTTTCCTCTCTTGTAAGAGCC